>JACATO010001753.1:0-91821 GCA_018389105.1 Nautilus pompilius | reverse complement strand
TCCATGTAAAAGAGGAGTGGAAAAATAATCGCACGGTTGGCTTGAAGTGGGGGGCGAAAGCTTAGAGTCGTGCAGTGTGAAGAGACGTCTGGGAAATTAAACTATGTTAGAAGATTGACGTGTTGTGTCAGAGCTGAATAGAGGTTTATAGTTTAAACACTTGGTTTTGTGTCTGTGTGTGTGTTTCAGATATGAGAGACAGAAAGAGGAGAGAGAGAGATGGGGAAGAGAGAGATGAAGAGAGAGAGAGAGAGAGAGATGGTGAAGAGAGAGAATGAAGAGAGAGAGAGAGAGATGGAGAGAGAGAGAGAGATAGAAGAGGGAAAGAGAGAGAGAGAGGAGACGATAGAGAGAGAAGAGAAGAGATAGATCGAGAGATCGGGAAGCGAGAGCTGAGAGCTAGAGCGATGGAGAGGCGAGAGAGAGAAGCGGAGAGCGCGAGCTCGAGTAGAGAGCTCGATATGTCTCAGCTCGAGCGAGAAGCTATGGCGCCTCAGCGATGCAGAGAGATGCTCGCGCTTTTTTCCTCTCTCTCGCGAGAGCGCTAGACTAGCGCTCGATCTGCGCCACTCTCTCTCGCTCTCTCTCTTCTCTTTTGGAGATCTCTCTTCTCTGCTCTCTCTCGCTCTCTCTCTCTCGCGATCTCTCGGATCTCCTAGCTAGTCTCGCGCTCGCTCTCTAGAATCTTAAAATCACAGTTTGTGAATGGAAATTGTTAATTTTCTTTTTTTAAAAAGGACAAAATCAGGATTTGTACTCACAAAAGCTATATTTGTTTTGAAAATATAATAAATGGGATGGCGTGAATACTGCAGATAAGAACATCATCAGGCTGTGGATAATGACATCTTTCAGGTCTTGACATACTTACATGCTACGTCGGGAGTCCTGCTGTGACTAAGCACACGTAGAAGAACAACATAGAGAGTAATAACCGCAGGCGGTCGTCGCAAGACCAAACGACTCGATGAAATGACCACAATAGATCTCAAATGACCTCAAAAGTAATTAATATGAGTGATGTCTGTCTAACAGCACCGGAGGTTTGACACACCACCACCACCATCAAAGAAAAACAAGAAGAAATCTACCCGAAGTCTAGAATGGAGAGACCAGGAAGAAAATAAATAATCCGGGGGTCATTCAGTAAAACTGCTAACAACGGACTTCATGTAGCCGACCTTGAGGAAGCGGCGATAACTAAAGGCGCCGTTTAAATCATCACAGGGAATGGGGAAAAAAGCATTCAAACGTCTCGGAGCAGTCAACCTCCGGACAGAGCTGGTTGCCGAGATGTTGTTTATATGCATCTAACGTGTTTCTATACTAAAAACCAACCCTGTGGAAGAGCCATCATGTAGACGTAACTATTAGTATTCTGCAAAATTAAAGAGACTGGTAGAAAATGATTTGACAGCAATCTTTAAGGTGCGACAACTATACATTTACTAGCATATAAAAGTGAGGGCGTTCACAACGCCTCTTGCAGCATATTTTAATATTTTACTATTACGCTAGAACACCAGGTGTCGTCGTGTCGTACGCTTTCCAGTCACGTGAACACATTGCAGCAATTAAAAGACTGATTTTCTCCGAGATGGATTAAATCCTTTTATACACATGGTGTGTGTGTGTCACAAGCGACTACATGTTCGATTTTCCCTGCCTTTGCACTTCATGGTTACCATATATGATATCGCTGTAGCCGCTTAGAGTTTACTTTCAATCAGTTGTTATTAACATCGTCCTGTTAGTCTCCCAAACCGGTTTTTCGGAGAACGCTGCTTTCTCCGCTGTACCGAGACCGTGTTTAAGCGTTGGTTCCGACGGCCAATCGATTCCTAAAGTGTCTGCAGTTTCCACGGCTCCAAGTTATCTATCTAAGCGTAGGAATTCAGCGCGAAATTCTGCGAAAACCCACTAACGTCAATAGCGGTTGCTATTATACAGCGAGTGAATAAAAAAACACAACCCTTTTTTTTTTTTTTTTTTACAGAGAGCCGAGAGACAGCATACCTGTACGCCATATTTTCTGCCGGAATAATGTACAGCGTGACCCGCGCATGCTCGAAAGGCGAACTGGACCACTGCGGATGTGACGTCAAAGTGAGGCACACCGACACAATGGGAGAGTTTGAGTGGGGGGGATGCTCGGACAATGTGAGATACGGATCTAAATTTTCCACGGAGTTTGTGGACTCAAACGAGGAGGAATCGGAAGCCTGCAGTGTGATGAACCTCTGGAACAACAAGGCCGGACGGAAGGTAACTCGTGCAGCTTTTAGCATCAAACGCGATTCTTCAGTTTTTGGAGAACGTAAATGGCCGCTGATGCTCCCTTTTTGTTCAAATTAGATAAGATCGTTATAAAGGGCCGTTGTTTGATAAAGAAAAAAAAAATTCCGAACAGTCGAAGTTAAACAGGAAATGCTTTCATGCCAATTTACAGAAAATTACTGCGTTTCGGATATCTAATTGAATCTGACAACAATCATCTACTTAATGTCCATAGTGTCGGTATTGGGGATGGGGGTCTTTTTTCTTTTAAAACCCGCGGTTAATCTTAGACATCTACATTTTTTTCTTCCTTCCTTCTTCTTCAGGCTTTGACTAAGGTTTATCGTCTTACGTTCCGCCTCTAGGAAGTTCTTTAGTTTATATATTCCTCATAAATGTCAAGACCTCTTATCTGGCAGTCAGTCTCCTCCTCACCTGCTGTTCATTGTAAATTACAAAAAAAAAATGTTATGCATATATCTATATACATTCCAAAAAAAAGAAAAAGACCTCAGCTGATATCAGCTAAATCAAGCACGGACATACACTACTGGATCCATTTTGATGTTTATCGGTAATAAATTCAAATTATCAGGAAAAAATGAGATAACTAGAGATATACTGAAATGGGAATTACATTATATATTTGCCTTTAGATTTCTCTCGCATTTTTGGAAAGTACTATTGATCTACTACTACTACTACTACTACTACTACTACTACTACTACTACTACTACTACTACTACTATAATAATATAAATAATAATAATAATATATAATAATAAGAAAAGAAGAAGAAGAAGATTATGATGATGATGAAGATTTAATAAATATTCTGAGTACACCACTGAGAGGTCTCTCGTTGGCGATATAACCGTAATCGAGATTTCTCCAACACACGAGTGCATCAAACTGGCACCGGCAATGGCTGGGTTCGTTGAGTAAAACTTAAGGCTTCTTACTTTTTCAGCCGCCAAATGGCTGCTTTGAAGCAGATATCCCCAGCCGGAACAGGGAAGACTCCTGCGGCGATCTTTCACGGTCACATTGCTATCTGCTGTTCCGCGTGGCACCTGACCAAACTGTCAGAAAAGGGGATGTGTGCGTGCGTGCGCGCGCGTTATACACGAGTCCATTGTTAATCCAAATAAACTGTGCGAATCCGACGTATACAGGGACCGATGTCACGTGAACAGGAGCCGACCGTCGCAAATGATGCGAAGAACGAGAAAACATCACAAGTTTCAGTAAACACAATGATCATCTGCCTTCCACAGCGGCAAAGTTGCGGATGAGTCTCCTGCAACTAAATCAAATAAAATCTAACGGTTTTGTAGGATTGTATTTTGATCTTAGTTACATCGGAGCCACGAAGCAAATTTAAATATCTCTTGTTCAGGAATCGGTAAGTAAAACGCGTGTCTTGCGCGATGGGTCAGTTGCTGCAGCCGCCGAACAATCATATCCGGTAAACGACTTTCATTTTCCGTGTAGCAAGGCTAACAAAACAATGCGTCTCAGCTTTGGAACATTTCTGAATTCTGCAACAGAATATTAAACATATAAAAGGGTTCTGTCTGCGTTGGAAGAACTGTGCAACCTGAAAAAGACGAAAGCCTGAGGGGTTTTATTAAGCTAGCCATTCGTAACAAATCTTCAATGCCGCATGCAAAAGACAACAGAGCCTCAAACTTCATACCTGAAACTATGAAAATGACAGGTTTAGCGCGTGCGCGCGCTAGGGAGAGGCCTTAGCGAGACATCAGTAGGTCTAGTAAGGCTCCGGAAGTGCACCGGATCTGGGTAAGTCTGCCTAGATGTCTACACAGATGTCAAAAAAAAAAAAATAGTCCGTATTTTCCACATTGAGAAAAACATGAAAACCTATGATCCCTGTACAGTTTTCCAAATCGAAAGAAATACTAACTCTTACCGAGTCTACCGAAATAACACATCAGGTCTGTTAAGAACAAACTAAGTGAGTTTAAGTTTTTTCGTGTGGTGAAAGTTTATACGAAAACTAAATCTGTATGTGTGCGTCTCTTATCGTAACAAAGATAGTCAGTGCAGGGGTTCTTTATGCCATTACTTGGCTGAGCAATCTTTTGCAGCACGAAGAGTCTTTATCCAGCGAAGTTTCGTATGACGGCCTGGTCCAGGATTCCCAGTATTCCTTTAATGCCATTATATTGGTGGGGACGTGGGGCGTGGACGAGATGCTCCCGGCTAACAATCCAGGTGTTTTCCACAAATGCACGATCGAATTCATATCAGTGCTTTTGAGCTCCGACGGAAGAAGATGGATGTGTTCTTCCAATTCCAGATTCTGGTCGCACGCGAGGTGTGTGTGGCACGTGACGCCAGCATCCGAAGAATATGCGTGTCGAAACTCATACAACTTGGTTGGTACAATGGTAGGAGATCTCTTCCGAAAAAAAAAACCATCGGCTTTCCGCCATGTTAGATTGCAGCCTCCCAAGAAGGAGGAGGAGGAGTGGTGTGTGTGTGTGAAGAAGGTGGCGTTGAAGATCTTCTCAAAAGCTGGGCGCGACATCCAGACCAAAATTTCCGAGAGTACTCTGGGAGGCTCGAGCTGTATCGTTTTAACAGACGTTTCGAATCATTTTATTCCCATTTAACAAAAGAAGTTTTGTTTTTTACGTGCCACACGTCATCCGTAGCCGAGTCGGTGGAGATGATTTTGGAGCGTTCTCTGGCTAATCTATATCGCATATGCGACACCAGCAAAAGAATCTCGACGGCGAGCGCGGATGATTACGTCATTGTCGCGGTGACACAGAGCCTTCCAGAGGTGACACTGTCCTTGGTGAACTTCGCGATAATAATGACCACAGATCCACGGGAAATTCCGAGATCCTCGGAAATTTGTCAAGGGCTCTAGCTACATCCCGAAAGGTCTATAGCACGACCTCGGGTAAACGAATATCGTGGAATCAGCCCTTTCTGGCATGGTAATAATGGACAGACGTCTAATATATATACACTTTCACAACTTAATTGGTAAAATACATTCATTTATTGAGGCTGTCAAATGAATATGGCAGGGCGCTGTATACACAAGCTGTGTAATGTGAATGCTTGCTTAGGCAAACGAAGAGGGAATTCCGCAGATAAATAAGTATGGCGTAGGAAGAAGAAATATGATTCGACAGAATTTAAATATTCTGTAGTATCCATTTGCGTTAAAAGTGTTTTCTTTTAGTTCTTTTTTTCCCCCTTCCATTATGAAAAGCCCCCAAAAGTTCAGAAGCGTTTAACGTTAAACGCAATTAAGCCGAGGGATTCTAACGTTGGTCAGAACACGTGAAGCACCCAATAGCCGACAGCGCAGGAAATTAGATGTTTGGCTGGATTAATAAAAGCCCATATGTTCTGCTTAAATCAGGAAAACACACATAAAATAACCGCTCTACTGGAAAAATGGGCGCGTTAGATGTGATAGTTGCAAAGATTTTTGGGCCAAAAAAAGAAAAAAAAAGTGTATTCGTGAACTAGGTGACAGTGAAAATCGGTTTCATCATCTAAGAAGCTTTGAAAATATAGAAAGAGAAGCAACATACAGAATATGGAGAATAGGAACGGCTAAGTGGAAATTTTTTTTTTTTTTTTTTAAATTGCAGAACCCTTAATAGATATATCAATCGGACCTTAGGTATCCTAACCGAAAGGTATCTCGAGATGGAAAGTAAGGTGGTTGAGGCTACTGAGACAACTACAGCAGCTGAGACGCGAGGAAATAGCCGGCCGTTCGTTGGCAGGTTTCAAGAAATCGATTTCATCGGATATAAACTAAAGAATAAATTAAAGCGGACAGCGGAGAAACAAATTATCCAGGTATTGATGAAAATAAAAAGAAAAAAAAAGAATTTTTTCGCCAGCAAAGTAGGATAATTTGTAAAGCGCCGTGGCCAACGTATCCAAAGAAAACTCCAGAAGAACATATCTGCTGATACGAATTAAACTATAGCATTGAAGGATTAGCAGCTCACATTAGTGAAATAGACATCCTAAATAAGTGACGCATTGTGTACGGTAGATAACCACGTCGCGACGACTCTTCGTAAACTTTTGAATCAAACTTGGTAACGGAGCAACAGGTAGCTACATTAGCTATAGTATGATAAGCATTAGCGACACAAGGAAACTGGCAGATCTGGAGGTTCAACTCTATTGAACATCCGTGTCAATTCGTCAATGTCTGACGTCTGCGTTTCCCAACGAAGTAAGTCGGTACCTGCTTATTCGACCCCTTGTATTACGGGCAGGCATAAAGTTCACGGGTCACGGACTCGCACGGGCGTCCTATCTTGGCCGCAAACATGTTGCTCAGTTCCTGCTGCAAAGATAGACTTTTTGATGGGTTTTATACAACTTTATGATAGCCAAAAATACGTCCCAGCTCAACCCAAACGAGGTCAATTAGAATCAAGTTGTTTTCTACTCTAAGAAAAATTGAGTCTGACCTCCTGAGTGTGTATTTAGATGTGCTTGGGAGGAAATGCGCACTCCTGCTGAAACATCGTGTCTGTAGCCACATCGTTGAGGAAGAATAAAAAGAAGCGGGCTTGAATATTATCCTCATACCACTGAACTATCATATTTCGGTTCGGAACATCAAGCGACTGTCAAAAATAGTTTCCAAAGCGGCCTATACAATAAAGCGGATACTGGCGTCCGATTATCGTTGCAGGCGGTGATAAACCCTAACTCTCCATCAGGGAACGGCGACTTTAATTGTCTAAGAAATGAACAGTAGTTCAAAGTCTGCGACGAAGTCTTCTAGTCTGGATTATTCCAGTGTCGTTCGATGACAGCTTCCGAATGACAGTGAATGCATAAACTTGACAAACTGGAATTCCGTAGATGGTGTAGCTGTCGGTACCTGTGGGATCCAGTGCCACGTTTCTGCTGCTATTCGCAGGTGCGCCACGCCCCCTTTGGGAAACGCTTCCAATCCGCTCTCGCCAAGGGGGGGGGGAGGGGTGTGGCGATCTCCTTCCGGTTGTCCTAGCGGTGGCGCCTATGTGGTAAAAGAGTTTCTCGCTTCTCCACGCGGAAAAATCTCGAGATTTTCTTGGCAACAAGTGAATCACTCTGCGCAAAAAAAAAAAAGAAAAAAGAAAAGCGCCAAAGCTAAGCAAACAAGCGAAAGTTGGATTTGGCGCTGTCCGCGTGTCCAATTACGCCACGAGGTTTTGCTGAGGCTGCGTATAATGACATCAACATCTGGAAGACCAAATATGTAATTTCATCAGCATCACTTGGAGAGATTGTTGAGTTTGTGGTATGTTTTTTTTTTTCTTCTTTTTTTCTTTTAATATATTGCTCCAGAGTGGAAAGACATTTGTTTCGAAGATTCTGAATGAATCTTAAAACAAAAAAAAAACACAAAAGAAGAAGAAAACGATGAATAATTACCGTTCTCGCAAATTGGTCGCGGCGATATTTTTTGACTGAGAGCGTCTATCGTAGTCTTGGCTTCTCCATCTTTCAGCACCACATCTTCCAATTCCTTCGCACATCTTTAAGCAGCAAAGAAAGAAATTCAATTGCGTTTACTCTTAGCGCTATAAAAAAAACTGAAGTTAGAGGCATTTCGAAAGTACAGAATAAAAATCCAAATGGCCGCCTTACGAACTGTGGTCAGAAGGACACATTAGCAATGGTGGGGAAGCACCCGACATCTTGAAACTACACTAACAACTTTGGTGAAAGCCCATAGTTTGGCTGACTGGTTCGAACAAGAACCACCGAGAAGACAAATATTAGTGCTTGCTGCAACAACAACAAAAAAAATTTTTTTTTTTACAGTATTCGCTTTCTAAACGTATGGACCGAGACTCGGGTCCAATGACTGTGACTAGAACTAACAAAAATTCTTCAAATTTTACTGTTCTTTTTCTCTTTGTATAAAAGGTAAATTTCGAAAATAAAATTAAAAAGTAAACACGAAAATGCTTTGATTCCATTTCGAAAAATCTCTGGCCGGTTAACCAAGTTTAATTTTTTAAATAAAGAAGCATAATTTGACTCTTTTTTGGTTTATTTAATCTATCTATTTGTTAGTTTCAGTATTCACTTGTTTATATTTATTACTTTTCTCCCGCTAAATTATACTGCTAAAATTTGTTAAAGTCGTAGCTTCCATAAACAACTGCATTAAAACTTTAAAATAAACATTATTGTTACTCTATTGCTGACTTATATCGTCTAACAACTATACCCCTAACCAAATGGGTAAGACACTGAACAAAATTTCCGGAACACTGGGTAAGTTCATGTGAGATTAGAATTTCACGGATTGTGTGCAATTTTTAAACTTGTCAATTTTTTTTTCCAGTAATGTTTTTTTAACGTCCTGTTTGGGATGAAATTGTCATCATCAAAACTAGTACTCGCTCTCTTCCTCTCTCCATCTGTCTCTTTCTCTCTCTTCTTTCTTCCTCTCTCTCTCTCTCTCTCGTATACTGACGTCATCTTTCTCTCTCTCTTCCTCTCTCTCCATCTGTCTCTCTCTCTGTATACTACGTCATCTTCCTCTCTCTTCCTCTCTCTCCATATGTCTTCTCTCTCTCTCTCTCTCTCTTCTCTCTGGTACTGACGTCATCTTTCTCTCTCTCTTTCCTCTCTCTCTCTTTTCATCTCTCTCTCTCTCTCTCTCTCTCTCTCTCTCTCTCTCTCTCTCTGTTTCTGTCTCTCTCTGTTTCTGTCTCTCCCAGGCGGTAAAAGGCAACATAGAACTCGTCTGCAAATGTCACGGGGTGTCTGGATCCTGCTCGGTGTGAAGATATGCTGGCGGAAGATGAAGGCGTTCCGCAGCACGGGCTCTTACCTGAAGGACAAGTTCGACGGCGCCAGCCTGATGAAGATCAGCAAGAAACATATGAAACTGAAGCCCATCAGCAAGAACCAGAAACGCCCTTCCAAAAAGGACCTCGTGTACCTCGAAAAATCGCCAGACTTCTGCGAGTACAACCCGGAGTACGGTTCCTTGGGAACTCGAAACCGAGAGTGCAACAAGACCAGTTATGGGCTGGATGGGTGCACGCTGATGTGCTGCGGACGTGGGTACTACACCATCGAGAAGCAGATCAGCGAAGACTGCGACTGCAAGTTCTACTGGTGCTGCCGGGTGGAATGCCGGAAGTGCACTCACACGGTAGAAATGCATTACTGCAACTGACAGATCGCCCACGTTTAAATAAACAAAAAGGAAACTTTACAGTGAACTCTGACCCAAACAATTAAAGATACTAATTTTTGTTAACACTGAAACTTGTGTCGATGTCGTGTGAAATCCATACAAACTCTTAACAGACATTTTATGCAATGTATTATTTCTTCATTTACGTTTTACATATGCAGAATATTTCACGTGCATGTATATTCTTCAAAAAAGAAAAAAAGGAGGAAAAATTCGTTTCTTATTATTATTATTATTATTATTATATTATTATTATTATTATTATTATTTATTATATTATTATTATTATTATTATTAAAATGGCAAGAGCAAATTGTGATACAAGTATAGCCTACAGAAGTGGATGCTTTACGGTTGTATTCCAAACAGTGTGGATATATTTGCCTTACTGCTCTAAAAGTACACGTCATCAATCTATGTGTTGTTATCACGTGAGAATTTTTGTTGTTTTAGTCATCACTTTTATTACATATTTTTTTAAAAGAAAAAGTACGAAAAGCGCTGTTCCCCCAGAAAGTAATAATACTAAAATAAAGTATGATGCGAAAAGTAACCACCAGTTTTTTTTTAGTTTAAAACTTAATGCAGCTCCTCAAATAAAGCAAATCAAGCCAAAAACAAAAACAATAACCCTACCTATTATTATTATTATTATTATTTTTTAAAATTTCTAAAATTATCTCCCCTTTATTTTTGTTGGTAAGTTTATTATTATTATTATTATTTTTAAATTTCTAAAATTATCTCCCCTTTATTTTTGTTGGTAAGTTTATATTATTATTATTATTATTATTATTATTATTATTATTATTATTTTAAATTTCTAAAATTATCTCCCCTTTATTTTTGTTGGTAAGTTTTTTTTTTTTCTTAATGTACAAACTTTTGGTTGTCCCGCCTGGTTTCCAACTTTACCGAGTATACCGTTTACTCCAACGTTATGTGATCTCATTCATTACGCAAAGAAAAGAGGAAGACCGCATTACTAAAGAAGTGTGTAAGTATAAATCCCAGAAGTGTAAATATTGCGGCAGTTGTGGACGCGTCGCAGTATGTTTATTCCAGAAAGTCAGCCTCGAGAAGACCGGAAGCCTCAGCTTTAAAATGCGTTAAAATTAACGCAGGTTACGTGAAAGGCTAAAAAATAAAATGGCGAAACAACGGAAGTGGAAGTTGTTAATAAATCAAAAGGGAGATAATCGGAAAGGTTAAACCGTGCTTAAATGAAATATATATATATTTTTTTTTTAGTAAAAATTTTTTTGTCATTAAAACACCTACGATTTCAGTTTTTTTTTTAAAAAAAAGGTTAGCGTGATTCTAGAAGAAAAATTTATTCCTTATATATAGAGAGAGAGCGAATACTTAAAAAAACTGGTGTAATGCCGCATCTTTCATCGACGTTATTCACTTCACGTTGTTCTTAGCGGACCATTACATACAGCTATCACGTGATCAATGTCCTTCGAACTAAAAGTCAATTATCACACATCAAGAAATGGCCCAAAGTTATCCTTGTGTAACTAGACCACACCGTTGATTCCATTAAAAATAATTTACAAGTCATTATAAAAATGGGTATTTATGGTGGGATTTATGCGACAGAAATGTTGTCTGACAAAGGGTAAAATGTCCTAGCAGAGATTTCTTGCAAACTTTGCATTTATCTAACTTTGGAGCATCCGCTTAATGTATCGTGTGTGTTCACGACACATTGCTTCTGAAATAAGCGGATATCGCTTTTACCAAAATAATGGTTAGCATCAGTTAATGAGATGGTATAAGCATCTTTGTTTTAGTACTCAAAAAGAGGGGATACATTGCGTGATGCAGCAAAGATAAGTAGTACTTTCTGTCTCCCACCTTTTTCAAACAAGAGATTTTTGTCTTCTGTAAAGGCGTGCTTACTCAGGAGTACGACCGGCAGCTGGTGGGCTTTTGTTGCTGTATAAACAAATTCTGTACATTATTAAGGGTCTCGAGACCGCCCCCCCACAAGTTTAGTCCACAAAATGCCACGACGAATCATTTCCGAACGCATTATTAGCCTGCTAAACGGTTGCCTTTGAAGCTTTGCCAAGATCTCGCAGCTTCGTATCGTGCACCAAAGCGGGAGATTCTTTTGAAGTTCCCGACATCCGACAACTGCTGATGCTTTGTGCGTCAAGTTCCACTTATCAGAAATACTTTCCGCACCGAGGCCGTTACGAACACAACTGTGTGGGAGCGCTTAGGGGGCGAGTCACTGGAAGGAGATGGAGTAGAAGCAGAACGTGAAGGGGCCTAAAGTTCTAAATTAAAAACAAACATGTATAAGGCTGATGAAAACACACACCACACACACACACACACACCACACACACACGCACATATGTAGTCATTTAATAAAACGGTTAAGGGTAGATGGAATTAATAAAAAAACAAAACAACAACAAAACAATCCGACTTTCAGTTTGCAAGCCGAGAACACTGCGAATCGGTTATAAAATCTAATTTCAATGCGTATTTGCAATATTTTGACGTTACATAGAAATATCTAAACACTATTCGCACACTCAACTAACATTTAAAAAACGTGAGTTACCATACTTTTCAAGCTGCCCTCGAACCTGTCCAGACTGAGAAGTATTTAATTGGCCCCTTGGCAGCGTTTTAAACTGACAGCCCCGAAGCGAGATCTCTTGAAATGCTCTCTTATTACAGTGGATAGCGTAACGACAGGCGATAGCCGGTGTTGGCTTTCCAGACTGGGATCAAAGCAAACTTTACCTCAGCCGTTACTTCCGTTATTCGTGCCAAATTTCAAATCGGCTTTTGTTTCCTTCTCTAGCTGTGTCTCTGAATGCCAAATTATGCTCACATCTTTAATGCCCGCGCATTTCAACGGCACGCGGCAGGAACGCCCGGTCGTGAGGCGTGGTTCAGATAGTCTGTCTGGGTTGCCAGAAAACCTAAAGGCAATAGGTCGGGAGAGGGCAGCCGTTGGAAGAGAAGAACCTGTAACATTAACCCGTTCTTGAGTGGAGTGTTATTATAAGGGCCCCGTTCAATAAAACTTTTAAATGTTTATAGTCTAGCGCCATCTCTATTTCCATTACGGTACACTTGGAGAAACAGAGCACCATACCGTGGATGTAGGACTTCAGCCAGCTATCGTTGTTGACGTCGTTAAAATTTAGACAAAATACGTTGTTACTTTAACGATTCTTCAACCTACGACGTTTTTACTGAGGTCAGTTACAGCGCCACCTGGTGTAAAATTACAGCAGTCCTCCCCCCCTCCAACCCCTTTTCTATAACATTCATTTTTTTTTTTTTAGAAAATTAGCTCGCGTATAGTACATTTAAAACAGATGGTAATCACGACAAGGTCGGTACCAATGCCCCAGACACGTAAAACTTAAAGAAATAGGGTTTAGTTTTTGGATATTTCCCTTAAAGCCGTCGAGACTAAATTACTTATTTCATTCTAATTCGTTTATTGATCATATATATGTGTGTGTGTGGTGTGTGTCTGTGTCTGTCTGCGCGGAGGATTCTGGGAAAACAAATAAACAGGTCGGTCGATGACGTAAAAGAGTTCTGTTGGAGGTGTGTCCATCTGGTTAATATTTCAAAAGTATTTTCAAAATCGGGTGAAACTTTTTTGCTGGATATTTCCATTATGAGTTTGTTGTTGTTGTTTGTTTGTTTGTTAACCCTTGTAATTATAACATGCTTCTCTCTACCGTGCTGCTCCTGGTGCGAGGTTTAAACGTTTAAAAAATAAACACTTTTTTTTTTAATTTAAAAAAAAAAGCCTTTAAAAAACAGCAGCGATTTCTTCTCTATTTTTGTCTGTGAGTCTTTTAATAGACAAAAGCAACAGGTTACACATTTCCTGTGATCGAGCGTTGCATTTTGTCCATTATTATTATTGCTGTTATTATCTAAAGGGCGTCCAAGGATTCAGGTGAACAGCTGACGAGATCTCCACGCGCTCGGTTCACAGATGGAAGAAGGCTGAAAGTTCAGGTCTCCGGCTAAAACAAGGCCGCCCGTTGAAAGAGAAAAACAAAACTCGACCAAGTTCACTACAAGGGCAAATACGACCCACGGGACGTGTAGAATGTACCTAGAATTTTCTGTCGTGGGATATTCTACGAAATTCCACAAGAAAAGACACATAAAAAAACAAAAACAACAACAGAGTTTACCCCTAATGCTACACGTGTTGTAGTAATAGCCATTCTTTATAATATGATTAATACCCTTTTCTCTTCTTTTATCACTGATATATCAAGTTTTTATACATATTCTGTTTGAAACCTTCAACTAATAAATAAATAACAGAGAGAGAGAAAGAGAGAGGGACTGATGAGAGAGCGAGAGAGAGAGATGGAGAGAGGAGAGAGAGAGAGAGAGAGAGATGGAGAGAGAGAGAGAGAGAGGAGAGAGAGAGAGAGAGAGAGAGAGAGAGAGAGAGAGAGAGAGAGCATTTATAATCCAAGCAAAAACCTTCACGCTGGTTCTTAATTCCTGACCTTTCTTTTTCGCTAGTGGTCGTATACAGCTATCAGTATCACAGGAATATTAAGCATCAAACAGTTAGTCGACTGAAGCCTGTTTTGAACATTGCTGCAGCATTTTCTCTACAAATTTTGGTTAGATGACGCATCGTCGAGGTTCACTGGTTCGGAGTCCGGCGTTGAAACTTTGACGTTGAGAATTTCAACAAGGCTCGGTGTCGACGCCCCACCCAAGGCCAAGTCGTGGGTCAACTCCAAACTCTACCCGGTCACAGCGGAGAACCGTATACGACAAAATTCTTTCCGCAGGTGACAGACAGGCTCTGCCCGGCTCATGTCGAGACACGCCCATTATTTCTGGTAATGTCCAGTAAATTCTTTTTTTTTTTGGAGGATTTCCAATCGAATCAACGCAGTGATGAAGTCTGTCGTCATGGCACGGGCAAACACATTTACGAAATGCGCAACGATAATTAACGTCCCACTTACATAGAAATAACGAACGATCGTAAGAGTCTCGCCACCAGATGTAAGCAGCATGACTTCGAAGTGTTTTTTTTGTGCTAATAACCCAGTCTTGAGGCCATTACGAAACGTAAAACGTTTCTTTTTTATAGTTGCATCACAATTCTGAAAATATGGAAACGAACTAACTAAAAAAAAAAAAAACAACATTATCGGAATGTAGAGAAGCAAGCGCAACGGGTTTGCACTTCCTGTATTATAGACTTCTGTTAACAGTAAGAAATGTTTGCTTATGTCCATGATACTTCGAATATCAAGAAAAATAACAAACAAACGAAAAACAAAAATCCATTGTATCATAAAAATGCAGAAAAGGGGCAGCTGGTAGTGGTAAGTGGTGACAAAGATTTCGAATTTTAAAAGAATGGAAATCTAAAAAAAACTTTAATTAAAAAAATAAGGAGCCCATACTCTACGCTACGTCTTCTTTTCTCACTGCTTAATGAGAATATGGTATTTAAATGCTTTTTCAAGTTTGTGACGTAACTTACAAAAGCTGCATAAAGATGTAGAAATTTTATGCCTATCATTCCAAAATATATATAAAAAAAACATTTTCGGATTAATTACTTCATAAAAGAACTTTCTTTTTCTGACTGGTGATAAAACATCGAAAAAATCTATATTCGGTACCTGTAAGATTCCTCAAATAAAAAACAACAACAAAGTATTTTTGTTTGAAAGATGCACCTTTTGTGATCGTTTAGTTAATATATAACTCTCTTTCTCTCTACTGACATCATCTCATCTCTCTCTCTCTCTCTATCAGTTTCTCTCTCTGTACTGTCATATCTATCTCTTGTTCTCTCTCTCTATCAGTTTCTCTCTCTGTACTGTCATATCTATCTCTTGTTCTCTCTCTCCATCTCTATCAGTTTCCCTCTCTGTACTGTCATATATCTCTCTCTCCATCTCTATCAGTTTCTCTCTCTCTCTCTCTATCAGTTTCCCTCTCTGTACTGTCATATATCTCTCTCTCCATCTCTATCAGTGTCTCTCTCTCTCTATCAGTTTCCCTCTCTGTACTGTAATATATCTCTTCCTCCATCTCTATCAGTTTCTCTCTCTCTCTCTCTCAGTTTCCCTCTCTGTACTGTCATATCTATCTCTCTCCATCTCTATCAGTTTCTCTCTCTCTCTCTCAGTTTCTCTCTCTGTACTGTCATATCTATCTCTTGTTCTCTCTCTCCATCTCTATCAGTTTCCCTCTCTGTACTGTCATATCTATCTCTTGTTCTCTCTCTCCATCTCTCTCAGTACTGTCATATCTATCTCTTGTTCTCTCTCTCCATCTCTCTCAGTACTGTCATATCTATCTCTTGTTCTCTCTCTCCATCTCTCTCAGTACTGTCATATCTATCTCTTGTTCTCTCTCTCCATCTCTATCAGTTTCTCTCTCTCTCTCTAAAATATTATATAAACAAACTTAAAATTAAAAGTACAGATATTTTATTTTAGAAATTGCGCTTTAACAATAATTATCTGTTTCGAAACAACACTTGTGGGCTTTAAGATGACAGATTAAGTTCTTACAAAAGAGGAAATTGCGAGAGATTTGTTCGTCTGTTTAGGCTTCCGGCTCCAAGGTAGATAACCAACAGTTGTTCTCACGCTGAAATCCTTTGCAATATCGGCAGCAGTAAGTACGGCCACACCCACCCGACCACGGCGGACCTTCGGCGCCGTCACGTGGGGCGTGTTAAATCCTGATGACCAGTTCTCACGGAAATCCAACACTTAACGTCATCAGTCGTGGGAGGGGATATAGAAGAAAAAAAAAAAAATGCAGCAGAAAGGAAATGGCTTTGCAACGGTCGGTCGAGTTCTACCAGCGAGTTCTCGCGTGAAGAACACCTGACAAAAATTAACCTCAAAAGAAATCGCGGCCGGAAAGGCGACAGGAGTTTCGGTTACGAGGCATGGAAGAAAGTAGGCGAACGGATGAGAATCCCTGGCGGCGATGTCGTAAACTTCAACGCCATGGCGACAGATGTCGATTCGCAGCTACTCCTGTTTCGAAGATACCCGAAAGGGGGTGGTGGGGTAAGGGAGGAGGAGGAGGAAGGAGAGATACGCCGTCTTAAAGCGGAATCAGCCGATGAGACTGCGTTTGCTGTTGCTTATTTCACAGGCGCCCGAACGGAACGAACCCTAACGGCACGACTTCGGGAGTAGGGGGAGGCTATCGCTTGTAGCCGTTTCAGTGACGTCACCACTTCTAACTCGGCGTTGCCTACTCTTGCTTCAGCTCTTGGAAATCAGCTAATTTGTATGGGAATAATAATAATAATAATAATAATAATAATAATAATAAATAATGATAAAGCTAATCTCAAATCTATTATTTAACACTTAAATTTTTTTTTCTTTCTTTTAATCAAATTATTACTGGAGAATTTGCGAAGGGTAATAAAAAGATGTTTATAAAGCCCTTGGGGGGGGGAACCCTCGTAGACACTAAAACATTTTTTTTTTTTACAGAGTCCTTTAAATATATTATACTTTGTAATATTTATTATGTTTTGTATTGCAAATAAATTATCTGTATCAACTACGACTTTCGGAAAACCTACTGTTGAGAATAACCGTATACGGATAACTATCCTCACCGGGCAGTCATTCATACGTTTGAAAAACAGAGCTTTTTGTTTGGAAAAATTAGCATGGAATTCTGTCGCCATCCTAGGCTTTCCCAGTTATAGGGGTTGTGGATCCCTATTTTGGTTGCAGGTTTAGGGATCGTGTGCTTTACACACTAGGTGGGTTCCACAACCACTTTTCAGCGTAGGAGGCACAAGTTCTTACTAAAACTCTTGAGAAAGGATACGTTACTGCGTAGCTTTAGTGCTCGAGTTACTAATTACAGATTGTCAGATGATATGAGAAATGTTTAATTTTTAAGTATTCTTGAATCGATACTTCGGGAAATGCTAACGTTTTTTTTTTTTTAAAGTGTGAAAGAAAGCAAAACAACGTAATCAGAAACTATAGTCACGTGATTATCTTCATTCTTTTGCACAACTATGACGCAGACAAAAAAAATTGCGGGTAGGTCTGTCTTGAAAACCGTGTTTAAGCAGAATAATCGACCATTTAAATATATTGGAATTTCCATTAAATTGATGACATAGATATTAGGTCATGGGTATTAAATAACAGGTGTAGATATTGTTTCAGTTTTGTTATAGTTATTGAGTAGATTATTGAAAGATGCCAGTATTCCTTTAAATTAACCCCCCCCGATCTTCCCGTCAGCTTTGTGTTGAATACGGAGTAAACCTAGCAAAAAATGAATAATCATACCTGCCAAAATAATTAAAGGTAAATTTAAAATATTTCTGAAAGGAAGCCACCAAACATCAGGGTTAAGGTGGCTCTACACACACAAAAAAATAGCAAAGGGACTGAGACTGAACACTACTAATCAAATATATAGAAAAATTACGTAGGGATTCATTCACCGATTTATATTTTCTACAACGAAGTTAACAAAGCGAATCTTGTCGTGAGAAGACCGAAATTATATTTCATTACTAAAAGTGAAAGGTGCTCCACGGAGGTAATAATAAGTGTTTATATATATAATGCACAGAAACGTCTTTTTTAAAAAAAAATCTAGGTGCCTCCAGATTGACTGAGAATCAATGTTGTTTGGTTCGATGAAGCAAACAGGTGGTTTTGCGCGGCGGGGAGACCCCGTTAAGGTTTAAGGTCGCTCGTCCACCTGGCGACCTGAAGATGCGCCGACGAAACGTTTAAGGGGCAACGTCCATCGACAGCATGTGTTGAACCCGTCAATAAAGCCTGGTTGGTTTATTAGAGAGGGAGGGCGGGGAGAGAGGGGAGAGAGAGATGAGAGCGTGAAGAGAGAGTGAGATGGTGAGAGGAGAGGAGGGTGAGAGAGGGAGGAGAGAGGAGAGAGAGGGGAGGAAGGAGGGGGAGAGAGATGAGAGAGAGAGGAGGGATAGCGAGAGAGAGAGAGAGAGAGCGAGAGAGAGAGGCGAGAGAGAGAGAGAGAGCGAGAGGAGAGAGAGGGGAGAGAGAGAGAGAGAAATATGAAAAGAGATGGAGATGAGTGAGAGAGAGAGAGAGAGAGAGAGAGAGAGATGAAAAGAGATGGAGAGAGAGAGAGAGATGAAGAGAGGAGAAGAGATGAGAGAGAGAGATGAAGAGAGAGAGAGAGATGAAAAGAGATGAGAGAGAGATGGAGAGAGAGAGAGAGATGAGCGATGGAGAGAGAGAGATGAGATGAAAAGAGATGAGAGAGAGAGAGATGAAAAGAGATGAGAGAGGAGCGAGATGTGAAAAGAGATGAGAGAGAGATGGAGAGGAGAGAGAGATGGAGAGAGATGAGAGATGAGAGAGATGAAGAGAGAGAGAGAGATGTGAAAAGAGATGAGAGAGAGAGCGATGAAGAGATGAGAGAGAGAGATGGAAGAGAGAGAGAGAGAGAGAGAGAGAGAGAATATCTAGGACTGAGTCTGCTTCTTATTTTAATTTGGAAGAGAGGAGGGAAATAATTAGGAATTCTTTGAGTTGTTTGAAGTTACAAACAAGCAAGCCACGGGACAACCGGTTTGATCAGATAAGTCGTCGAGATTAAAAGGAGCGGAATATTCGGTCGGTGCAAGTGCGCCGCCATCTGTTCGGTTCTTTCCAGAATATATCAACTCACGTTTCTGGCCTTACCACCCGCCTCCCCTTTTTTTGTTGAAGAACATTATTTTAGCTTCAAAGAAAAAAAAAAAAAAAGATACGAATAACAACAAATACTTCACCAAAATGTGGCTAACGGACGACTGTCATAAAACCAGAGAAGAAACATAAGTGATCCCTTCCGTTTTTAATTTATTTAATTAAAATTTTCAACTGGTGTAAAACTGTAGTGATTTATATATTATATATACTAAAGGTTGTTTTATTTTTAAAGTAAATAAATAAACGTTCATCACTATTTTTCTTAAAATTGATGGAAGATGTGTCCGAGTATTTGGACCTTAAAAAACTGACCAGCTTTTACTGAAGTCGTCGCTTCAGCTGGTCGGAATATTCAGCGACGGTTTTGCGTTAAAGTTCCAGAACAAACAGAGGTGTGAAGACAGCAAGACGGCCGTTCTTTTTTCCGCATCCGAAATTCACTAGAATTTCGATATCTCATTTCTCTTGCCATAAAAAGTTGTTGTTGTTGTTTTTTTTTAAATGGTTTCACAAAAAACTTGTTACATATTCATTTCTGGGATATTTGTGTCAAACCTCGCGATTAATAGCTAAATCTTTCAGGATCAGTGCTGTGCAACAAATTAATAAAATCTTTTACAGACTTTAAACAATGACGCCTTCTTGAAATGCTTCAGTATTTGTCGTAGCTATATACAAGGGGGGACAGGAAGTCCGTCAGCTTCTTAAAGTTCCCCTGCTTTCAGGCCATCTGTCAAATGTACGTTTTAATGCCCCGATTGTGTTACACCGAACAACTGCGCTGGGTGGATTGTTGTTCTGTGTATTTACCGCGTACAGATACACCAGCCTTCCCAGAGACAAAGATCACTCGAGATCTGTCCACGTGAGTAGTTATCATGTCATTCAAAACCACCATTTACCTGTGTCCTACACCTTAAAAACCAATCTCAGTATCCCCGGGTAATCCTTGATATACGAGTTTAGAAAATGTATTTTTTTTTTAAATAATCAGTTAAAATTAAGATCCTCCATTCTGGTGAAACTGCAAGTTTTCCATTAAAGGCACAAGACTAAGTTCGATGTCCGTTCGTCGCACCCTGGCTTGTCGAGAACCAAGAGATAGCCTTGGAAAAACGTTCATAACAGTGTAGCCTTTATGGGCGAGGATACATACAGCCTCGCAATTCATGTACTGCTTTATAATGGGGCATTTATTTCAGATTTAAACAGTGAATTATATAAAAGTTGGACACATGCAGCCGGCCTCTTGCTCCCTGACTCCGCTGGTCGTCATCATCTACAGTGAGTGACGTCACAACTCGCTCCAGGGACCTCGTGGTCGAAAACAGTGAACTCGAGAGGAATTTCGCCACGCGATTGTTTCAAAAACAGGAGGTGAACTGCCGAATAACCGGCAATCAGCGGCCGGCACTTTCCGCCATCCCTCTTTCTCCTCCTCGAGTCGGGACCTGAATGAAGCAGGTTTATCTTCGCCACGAGAGATTTAAACGGCGCAGAGTGCCAGTGGTGCGATACAACCGGACAGGTTCCGCGGATCCTAGAGAAGTTAATTAAATTAGTTTCTGCGAGGAGGCAGGAAGCCATTCCATCTCCCCCCCCCCGAAGTCGTGGGGTTAGGGTTAAAATTGGTCCGCACACCATTTCCTGAGCCACGACCCGACTCCGCGAAACTGTCCCGTCCTGTTGCCTTTCCTTCGGGAGAGAGAGGAGGAGGAGGAGGGGAGAGACAGACCAGTTTAACTGCTAATTTCGAGAAACGCTGAAAGAAACGCGCGATGATACTATAAAAGTTCTGCAACTTCACCGATTTATCACTGCTCGGCCATTCATCAAGTCCGACACCCAGATAACCCGCTGGTATCTTCCCTGTACGACCAACTCAACCACAAATTACGCTGACAGCTAATTTTCCTGGAGTCCCACCGGTCATTTGTTGTCGGGTAATTGCTATTCTGAGTCACTGGTCAAATTCCAGCAACCCAGAACGACCGGGGGAGGGGGTGAGGAGAGGAAAGGGAGAGGGGGTTGAAAAGAAAGAAAAAAAGATGATAAATTACATATATAATTAAAAAAAAAAAAATTTACAAAATTCTAACGCCGTTCAGAGAGAGAGAGAGAGCTGAAGAAATACGTGTTGTCTACAGCCTTTTATACATTTCAAAGAAACCCCTTTAAACTTAAGAAACTCCCCGGACTTCCCATATCTTAAAAGTGACTAAGGATGGAGGAATTAACAGTTCCTAGTTCATCCAAGTCGATCTGTCCGATTCAGACGAGTGGGAAACAACGTCATTTCCTCCGACGCGATGGCTGATCTATTTGCCATAGTTTCGCGAAAGTTCCCTTATAATCAACGTTTCAGTTAATTCCCCGGTGCGACTTTAAGAAACACTATTTGACAGTTCCATCCTTGATCGGTTACATCGTACCTTAAACGAAAAAGGCCGGCTTTTGGAATCTCAACTTCACAACCCACCCCGGGAACGGAGTAACGACGATGTTTGTTGTTTCCGTCTAAAAAGCCCCTGCGCATGCAATTCTCCCTTAAAGGGATAAGAACGAAGGAATGTGGGAGCGCACACAGATACACCAAGCTAGTTATGCTAAAGGGAAGAACGCGTAGCGAAGTCTGCTATAGGCGAGGTGGGTCCGAAGCGATCCCCCGTTTGGGTACCTACCTAACCCTAACCCACCTGTTCTCGACCTTTTGCATTAATCCGATCGCGAGGCGCAGCTAAAGCAGGGAGTTATAGCAAAGACCACGGTGCAGCGTCATCAGCTGTCTGGTTGGCGGTGACTGTGGAAGGCTGGCAGCTACCTACACCAGTTCTTCCCCGCAAGAACCTGCCTACCTCTGGTCATCTCGACTCTCACTGAGGGTTAGCAGTGATGATGCATCCTGTATGTTTTTATTCTTTTAAATCAAATCTCAACACACCCAATGTTGCATGACAGACAGCGGTTGAAATCCGACTTGGCGGAAAAAAGGGTTGGGGTTAGTTTCTACAGCGAATCTCTGATTAATTACATTAGAGAGACCACTACTGTGAACTTTACAGGGGAAACCAAACAGACGAATCTGCTTGGCTACTTTAGAGGGTTAAACCACAATGTACGCTGGTAAAACAGAGGCACTGGTGTGCTATTCCTAAAGTAAACCATGGGTGTGGGCGGTGGCCTGATTCCTTGGGGCTGACTTTGTGAACAGAACGAGAGAAATATTTTTCAGAATTTAAGCGCAATATATAAGGATAAAAACTTTGAAAGTATTCTAAAAAAAACAAAAAACAACAACCGTGATCTTGTGACTGCAGCGCCCACTCAGTCATAGTTTCAAACCACAAAAAAAACCCTGGTTACATGGGGTCTGCATATCTGTTTGTATAGATTATTCCAATCTCTCTCTCTCTTTTTTTTTTTGAGTGTGAATAATTCCTTTTACAGAATAGTCTGTCAATGTTCAAGGATCCTTCACACTTAAAGCTAGGCAGAAGCAATGTTTTTAACAAGTAAAGAATACACAAATGATGCCAGGCTTGCAGTTTCTTGCAATAAAACCATAACCCAAACAACCCCACTCCTAAAGACTGCTTTATATCAAAAATGCATTACAGCAGGGAACATTCTACTTGTAGATGCAGTAACCGTCCTCCCTTTCTGCTGGTGCAAAGTCAGTAAAGATGTCTCTATTGAACCAGTTTGACAACCTGTGCCAAGAAGTACTGAGTGAAAGTACTGGCTGGAAAAGAAAATAATTCTTCTGACATACTACTACTGCCTGTCTCTGGTGCAGAACTGGGCAACAGGGTAAAAAAGCTACACATTGACCCAAAACCTGCAGCTCTGGAATTCAAACCTGTTTCTTTAGCCCCTCATTTCTCTCTCTGCAATGACACGTATTGCTCACTGCCTTAGCAAGGCCTTCAAAAGATGAAAAATAAAGAAAAAAAAAAAAAAAAGAACTAATTTTACCTTTGAAAACCAAAACACAATTTTCCTAAGTTAATATTAAAACACAAGTAATGACAGGACAAAGTCTGTGCTTGTTTGCTTTCATATTAGTAGAAGTCAAGAATACACTTTCTTTCTTATAATTGAATAAATTGTGTTTAAGAGTTAAAACAAGCAAAACACCACCCTGCCTTTTCCAGATAGGCATTTGATTGGAATCTACTCTCATAAAAACACACAAAAAAGTACAAAGCATAATTATAACCTTTTACAGTTTATCTTCTCTTGGATGTTTCAGGTTGTGTTCCTGTGCTACAATGCCATTTTTGATTTTGCTAATTTCCTGAAAGCAATTTAAAAAATGATGTCAGAATGTAGACAGGGGTAGGTAGCCTGTCTTATGTTTTTTCAAGAAAAAAATTCAGTTATATTTTCTAGGAGATGAATCATATTGTCTATGTGTACAGTATTTTCATCACAACATAGTTGCTTTTCTTAGATTTTTGTGAAAGAGTGGAGGAAGTGGTGGTAATCTGAACATTTGGTGTTGAATGTACACTGGTGGCCATAATTGATTTCACTGATAAGTCTACAATTATGACACCCAGTGCATATATTTTAGTTCAATTCTTATCCTTAATACAAGCAGGCAGAGTTTCTATCTTTAGGAAAAAAAAATAAAAAGTGAAGAAACTTTTGACAATAAAGTTAAATATATCAATGAAATTATGAATTTCTTAATATTTTTTAATATAGTAGAGCCAAAAACGTTTTGACTATTATATTAGCAGATGATGATGATGATTGATTCAACTAACCTCCAATGATTTTAGTAGTTTGAAAATATGTAGTAAGAGCAGTTTATGAAAAGTGAAAGTTACTGAAACGAAATCTATCTTCTTTCTGAACCAACTGACAATTTTTAGGTTAGTCTGCACAAAATTCTTTGCAATAGTGGTCCATTACTTTTATCAGAATTCTCCACAGTGCTAATTAAAACAAAAACAAACAGTGGGGGAATTTAAAAGCATTGCACGGATATTTTATATGTAGAACTCTATACACAGTCAAAAAAAATACTATCAAATTATACAATTATGACATGGCTCATGTCATAATAATTAAGATGCAGAAAAACTGTATTATGCATATATTTTAAAAATTTCTAGCATAGAAGCCATTTAAATATAAACCAGAAATATTTGATGCATGCTCAGGCACAGACATATTTTTCCTACCATCCTTTAAATATTCTATTGATGCCAGTGTTTTAATAATCAACTAGTGAGGCTATAATTGATTTTGTTCCTGTCCATCAAACAATTCAATGTTGATCAACAGTCTAGATTTTACTGTGATAGAAGATATCACTTTAAATGCCTACAACAGAAACATTTTCATATTCTGTATGATAATTGAAGCCACATTCTCAGACTCTAACTGTAAATATCTGAAGTTAACCAAGTCTTCTTCAATAATCAATGTTAGTGCCTCAGACCCTAACTGTAAATACTCCAAGAATTTTGGAGCTAAATCTGCATTCCAGACAATTTCCCCATCTCATATTCCAAGGACTTTTACCACTTGGCATTATTTTCCTCCTCTTTGGACTTTTAAAGGGACACAGTGAAAAAGCCCTGACTATGGAGCTCAAGCAGATCTTAATTCTTATAAGCTACCTGCTTAGCTAAAAACAAAAAAATCAGCACATCATCAATCACTGATTTTTCTGAAACAGTCTGATAAACAGTATCATGAAGAGGAATGTGACTGTGACTAAGAGAATCATCAGCCAGATCCACCAGGAATAGGTTTTAGTGTGTGCTTCGACTCGTTCAGTCTCAATTCTTAATTTGTCATAGTTGGTGCTGGCCAGCAGAGTGGTTTCTGCAAGTGTCTGAAACAGAAAACAATAGCAAATGGTTTATTTCCTTTTGTCATTTCAGTATTCCTGCAGGTTATTAAAATTAAATAAACTAATTAAGTCTGCGTTTACTTAAACAGATGCCCACATCTGGAGAGTATTAAAGTACTTCCCTTGGAAAACTGCTGATTAAAAATAAATTGTTCTTTAAATTTAAAATGAACCAAAGGGGGAAAACAACAACAACAAAAACTATAATCACTTAGACTATGGAATTTGAAAATAGTTGCAGAGGATACTTGTTAATGCAGTTGTCATCATAGTATTCAAAAAAGAAAAAGAAAGAAAGAAAGAATAATATTTATGACATATTTTCACTTTTGGTTGTGAATGATGTAAGGCTTCAAATATGTTGTGTGTGTAAATAGTTGCTGTTTTTGGAAAAGTATAATTTCTTCCTCAAGGAAAAGAACAACATCAATTCACGTCTTATGAATGGCTTATTAATGAGGTGACTCATTCAAGAAAATTACACAAGACCAACTGAAATAATGGTGTGCACACACAAGGTAAAAAACAGATGTTGTTTGAAAAGGAATGAGCAAGAGAGGTTATCACAGAGAAACAGTATATTATATGAAGAAGAAAAAAATAACTAGTTTAATGTACTTTTTTTTTCCTTTTCCATTTTCTTTGTTGAAAAACAGCAGAGTATTAAACGCAGACATGTTCCACTGAAAGAAATTCCAAGAGGGATTAACTAGTCAAACACAGACTTGCAGACAACGCAAGTCACCTAAACCGACATGACCTTGTCAGTCATCTGCCACAGAAAAGGCTTGTATAGTGGTATTATTGGATGATTATTAAATTTTTTCTCTTTCTTTTCTGTCAGCCAAGGTGTGACCAAGTGCTGCGCCTTGACACAGCTTCCCTCAGAAGTCTTCTTGTCTGCTGGTGAACCTGTTCCCATACAGGCTTTAGTGTCACTTTAATATGACATCTCAAAATGATTATTTCAGGGACCCCTATTCAAAAAAAAGAGACTTCAAAAGATGGGCACAAAGTGTTAACTGACAAGTGTCTACCTTAAACAAACATAATATCCCAGCGGTTTCCTTGTCTGACCGCTGAAAAGCTTTCAATACGGAGGAAACTTGCGTTTTGTTTCGCATACAAGTAACCAGCAGCTTTGCATGTGTGGCAAGCTGCACTCTAAGTTAAAAACAAGATTGCATATCATCTATCAAACTTACCGATTTAAACAACACACCTTTAATGATTTCCTCCATAACTGTGTCTTAAGAAAGGAAAAAAAAACTTCTATATATTAAGCATATTTCTGGGTATTTTGTTTTGCTTTGCCCTCTATTAACAGCAATAACGATAGTGTCCTAATTGAAAGGGTCGTTTTTGATTATGAAGCTGTTGTCTATTGTACTCACTGTCTTCCCCCTCCATCCAATCCATCCCCATCTTACTGAAGAAACTTTTGTAATCAGAATGAAACACTATGCAATAGCAGTTCTGGGTTGTACCAGAAACATTTACATGGAAGCCAACTGAAGCAGCCTTCCCATGTTGGTATCTGAACGTCGTAGCACTGGAATTTAAATGGATATTTTAAAAGAAGAGTAGGAAAAAAAAACAAAAACAACCAAAACACTGAAATGAGTTTACAAAATTAAAAGCAGTACTTTAGGAAACTGTAGGGGGGGGGATAAAAAAGCAAATCAAAAAATAACTTTGATAAGTTTTAAAAAAATAGATGTCTGGTAATAGCAGTGTCATGACAAACGGACATCTGACAACTACTTGCTTTTTTCTTTTTTCTTTCCTGTAGACAGATATACCCGACATAATAAAACAACTCAATTATCTATCGTTAAAACAGATTAGTTTATGAGAAAACAAAAATAAATAACCACAGGAAGCACACACACCACACACCCTCATGATGGTAATAAAAAGTTACAAAATAATTTGAATACCAGTTTGGATAATTCAGTTTGTGGAAAAAAAAAAAAAAAGTAATTTAAAACAAGATGCTAGTGAGAGAGTTAAAAAAATGCCATCTGAGGTCCAAAATGCTGTAAATCCTAGACTGCACACGCATAGAGTTTCACGTGTTACACGCTCAAGTGTGGTTCCTACAAGACTGAAGGGTCCAACAATACCAGACTAAGTAATGGATAGGCATGATAAGACCAAAAAAAAAAAAAAAAATTAACTCCCTTTTTTTCTGACAGACAGACAGCTGTTTAATGAAAATCATAATTGGTTTTTGGTTTTGTAACAATTCATTTTTCTGTATATTGCACTTGGATTCATAAAATCAGCGGTGAGAAGAATATTTTTTTATAATAAGCAGCTTGGAGTTGCAATGATGCGTTTATGGGCCAGTTTGGTAATGTGTAGCTCTGACAGTTCTTCTGTAGTTCTATGGTAAAAGATTAATTCTAGGTGTGCCAGACAACTGTGGTAAATTAATTGCTGTTTACCAAATGATTTATGATGACTAAAAGAAAAGAAACAGAAAAATTTAATTCCACTTACGTGAAACATTATCTTAATAACAAAAACAATGAAAAACCTCACAATATTCCTTTTTTAATGTGTACCCGCTCTTTCTTATTAATTAAGAATAATTTGCTAAAATAATTTTTGTAACAAATTGGCTGTCAGCTGAACTAGCACAATTTTAAACTGCTATCTTTCATCTAAGTAAATTACCATCATCAATACAGAGCTCCAAGAACAAAAAAGAAAAAATGCCTGGCCAACATCCATCATTTTTAATTGATTTTTCAAGCTCCAGCTAAAGAAATATGACAAATAAATTTTAAAGTTCAGTGAAATGAAAATATTCTTGACAGACATTGCAGATAAACGATGAATCATATAACCGTATTATTTTTTGGTTGCATTGTCATGAGGTTTCAATCTGACAAATGTTCGGAGTAGCCGTGAAATGATGTATGAATCTGCCATGACACTTGGGGGGGGGGGAGGAAATATAAGCTTGTTAATCTTTTATTAATGGCCCCTGTCTCCTGACATGTCATTCTTACTAAAAAGGGGAAAATATTACCAAATAAATAGTGACTTTTTTTTTTAAAGCTTTCCAAAATGTTTGTTTTCGTCAATAATATACAATAAATTCAAAGATTCCTGAGTTTAGAAAGTTTAGGTTTATGATCTTGTGAAACGAAAAAAACACAAAAGCATTTTCTTTGCCTTTTATACAAAATAAGAGGACAAAAGTAATTATCAGAAACCTGAAATATATAAAGAAAATTTAGTTCTATTATACAGATCTTTACTTTGTCTAAATCTTCAATATGCTGTATAAATATGAAGACCTTCTTTAAGAAAAGATGTTG
This sequence comes from Nautilus pompilius, assembly GCA_018389105.1. Taxonomy (NCBI): domain Eukaryota; kingdom Metazoa; phylum Mollusca; class Cephalopoda; order Nautilida; family Nautilidae; genus Nautilus; species Nautilus pompilius. Next base: position 63,386 of record JACATO010001753.1, on the reverse strand, counting down.
ATTTATTAGAAAGAGTTCAGCAATGATTAGTCCAAATATTCAGGTTTCACTGATTTAAAATATACTGAACAACTAAAATAATTACATTTACTCAGTTTAGATTTCAGACGTTTGAGAGACAATCTGATAAAGGTTTTAAAATAATTAAAAGTTTTAAGTATATATATATATATAATAGCAGATATTTTTAGGTTTTGTACAGTTATTCATTGTATGGGTTTTGATTATAAATTATTAAAAGATCCTTCATGACTAAATATGAAAAAAACTTTTTCCAGTAATAGAAAAACAAATAAATGGAATAAACTGCTAAGATTATCTGTCAGTAGTGACAGTGTAAATCAATTTAAAAATCATATCAATAGACACTTCTGTTTCCTGGAGTGCCTTGTGTAAGCCATGATAGCTTCCTGCCTCATAAAAACTAAACTAAACTAGACAACTTATTAACTTCTGAAAATAGTTTAAGACACATAAACACTAAATGGCACCTCTCCCTTCTCCATCATCAGTTGAATACCACTTATCTTCATGGGTTTCACCCATTAAGATAGGCACTGGTTGGCATAGTCTGGCTGTAGCTACAGTTTGGGTTTCCCTGATGGGGCCAGGCTGTCTACCCCTGGACAGAGGACCACAAAGATGACCCCTTATGTTCAGATGGTGGTGTATTTATCTGTTCAAGTTTGAAGTAAAGAGACATCAAAATAGGGTTTTATTTATGCAAGCAGAAATACTCTCAAATATTTGCACACTCTGTAATCAGCCTAATGTTGTAATGTGACAGTCATGACAAGAAGCAGAAATTAATGGCACAAAAACGAAGAGGAAACTATAGTTAGAAGAAAAAAAAAACAAACATTCCTGTTCTGCTTAGTGTCAGCAGTATATAATAAGTTATCCACCACCTCCACACACACACACACACAGCTGTTAGATTTGGTACAACGCTGTATAAAAGACCAATAACAAGAAAACAAAAAATGGCTATTTAAAAAATTCATTTTAAAATACATGAGCCTAACAACATCAAAGGAAACAAAAACAACTCAGGTATAGAATTTTTTTTTTTTAAAAACTCAAAATAATACCATGCATTCTGTTAAATAAAGTTGGAAAGAAGCAAATAAATGCAAATTATTAAAACAGAATAATAATAAAAAAAGTGGATGGACTATTATTGTTAAGAAATGAGTGTAATTCTTTAATGAATAATGACCTCCTGTCCGAAATCTAAACGAGATGTGTCCATAGTATTTCAGTGTCATCCAAATTAAATTTATGGATGGACAGAATTCAAAACAAGATGACTTAATAAAGCTAAATACTCCCTTCCAGACAAATGCAGCTGATCTCCATTCCCACCACACGTCCACCTACTAAGTGAACATTTTAACATCATAGCAATTTTTTTTACTAAATACAACCAACCAACCAATCCAGCTGAAATAACCTATACACTAAATGACTTGCATGTTATGCAGCAGTCACAGCAATAGTGAGCAATGTTAAGCAGACATGAAGGAATGTAAACAAGTTAAATTCCAACTTCAATATTTACTTATACTGCACCTGTGTGCGCGTGCATGAACAAGGATTAAGTATCAGGATAATTTTTAAAATGCTTTTTATATATATATCTGAAGGATTTAATAAAATATTCTGCTTTTAGGTCCTTTCCAGTAATTTTTAACAATGCATATTTCATCAAATGACGACTGACAATTGTAATCAGTTTTCATAAGATTCTACAAACTACATAAAAAGAGAACATATACTTTGTCCATTGGCTTAGATGTTAGGAGGAGATGATGATGTTAAAGAAAACAAAAAAACATTTAAAAATACTAAAACAACAAAATCTAGTATCAAGAATTTTTCATAAAAACGGTATTCAAAGTTAGGATATAGATATCTTAAAAACGTATATACAAATTATTACTTGTGAATTTAAAGCAAACCAACTTTTCTAGTTCACCAAACTGTTTAGGCTTTAAAAAATTCTTTAAATATGAGTTTTACTCCAAACGCATTCAATAGAATCTTACAAAAATGATCAACAATTCCTGACTAGAGCGTTTTTTTTTTTAAAAACAAAATGAAATCACCACTTTATATCTTAATGCATCATTATCCAAAACCTTGTTTTTAAAATACAAAACTATTCAACAGTTGTGATAAATATAACCCTTATTTCAGCCAGAGAATATCCTGAAAAAAAAAACACGTTTTACAGGAAAATAAACTGGATACAAGAAACATTTCAATGCATCAAAACAATTTAAATACTTTTGTGTTGTTTACTTAAATAAGCTGAATCTGACAGCCTTGGAGTTTCGTCTATTAAATCTTTGAATATCACTTCTTCTGTGTTTATTTTTACTGTACAAATTAATAGTATAAAGATAAAATTAAAAAGTTTTAAAACCTATCAATCAAGCTGCATACAGAGTTATTGTAAAGATTAAATATTAGTACATCTAAGTTACTGTATAGGTATTTCAATTATAGAGTTATGTAATTCAAAGTGACATTTTTTTCTTTTATCTATTTGAAGAAAGCTATTAATGCTAACCTTAAAGTACACAGTTAATGAAAACATTAATTCTGCTACAGATAGAGTCAGCAAAAGATAAGCAAATAAATTTGCAACAGCTGTTAAAAAAAAAATTTACAAAATTATTTTAAAAGAAAGTGAATCTGTAAACTATGGAATTTATAAAAAAATTAAGTAGAAATACCGCAAAGCGAATTTCTAACAAGATCATAAAGAACCACCACCCCAAGAAAAATGATCGTGATTAATTCATTACCTGCAAAAACTCTGATTATAGTTGTACCATGTTAACCCGCATACACCTGCACCCCAGATATACTCGCATGCAAGTGTATCCAGATTAATTTTTTAGAAAATGAAAACACTTTGATTTATTTCTATTTAGATCTTTGAAAATATTAATTTATTAACACCTGAGCATTTTCCATTGGCTTTCTGGGTCCTTTCACATAAAATGCGTCTGGAACTTCTAGCCCCCTACGCCACTTATTCTCCCTTCTTCCCATAACTTTCGCATTCAAAGTTCTGCTCACGCAAAGAATATATGAACATGTTTTAGATATGTCTCTAGGAATGTGGCCGACGATTTGGTTTTTCCTCAGAAACACATAGTGCATATTTGTCGTGAGGATTTTCGGGTTCTCTTCGGGCTGTTAGTGTTTCACCGATGACTGCGTTCCAAGAACATCGGTAGATATGATGATTGGTAACAAAACTATCAAAATGAAATGAATAGGGGGTGAGAATCTTGGCATCGTACCATTTTCGGTAATGTTTTTAGAGGGAAAGGCATCTATCTACTTTACCTTAAAACTGGTTTGCATGTTTTTGTGATTGTCTATCAAGTAACTGAATAAACTTTTTTCCATCTTCAAATCAATGAATGCTCATTCAATAACCAGATGACATTATTGAAGAAGTCGATGAGGGTCTTCGAAAATGATGGAGATCAACGACGATGAGGAGGATAGAGATGATCACTCTAATGATGATGGTGAGGAGGGGACAACGATGATTTACTAGATGACATTGAGCAATTTAGATTTAGTAACCCGAATAATTTTATGCGTTCATTTATACATAAAAACAAATCAGAATGCAATCATTTTTTTTTTAACTTCATCTTACTTTCAATTACCTTTTTGCATCTTCCATGTTTAACTGCTACGTTTATTTTTTAATATTTTGGTAACTTGAAGTTACACTTGCATGTGATATCCCATGAGAAATTCCACCTACACTTGGGTAACAAGGTAAAGATGTTCTTCTACAAACATCTTGTAAGATCGTGCAGTGCCATGCTACTACTAACAAACACTGTCCACTCCTGTACCTCATGGGGTCTGGCACTTTCATCTTTGGCACAGAAAGCCCCAACTAGATCTCCTCTGTTCAGCTGTAAGAGCATACCAGCGTGCCCAAAGAAAACTGTAACTGATGTACTGGTGCAGAAGTGAGAAGAAACCGTGTTATGGGAGATTTACAAAACTGAGTTAATCTCCAAGAAGAACTGAACTTGGACCCTTAGCCACAGTAGGCTGACTGGTACACTATGCAGTTGGCCATCTGCTGCCCATTCTAAAGATGTCAAGTTGTTCTGAAATAATTCTGAGATGATTCACAACTTTAAAGGTTGTTTTGAGAAAAAAAAAAAAAAAAAGTTGTCCAGAATAATAAAGTTTCTTTGTACAAACAACAGTTTAGCTTGCCAGCCAGTTAGCTGACCATGACTTGTATAATTTTCTGTCAAAACTGTATCAATAAAAAGTAAAGAGAAATCCAGGAAAACGAGGTAGAGTCTACCTCACTGGAGAAATGCTAAAAAAAAAAAAAAAAAAAACCAGGTTATTCATGAATCCAATTATTTAAAATGTTTTCAGATAATGAGAATAATGTAATCCAATGATCTCTTACTTTAACATCATCTTTGACAACCTTGTTAGCAGCTGCAACATAATCCTTTAGATTTCTTGTCAGCAGCAACATTTCATCTGCATACTTTTCTTGCATTTGGTGGTGATAGTGAAGGATAGAGTCAATGTCATTGTTTTCTTCTACATTTCTCTTTCGCAGGTTATTCTCTGAGGAATCTAACAACAAAAAAAAAAAAACAACATTAAATCTGGAGAAAAATAGTGCAGCTACAAAGCTAGAAAAAATATTGTAAACTAATTCAAAATGTTAAAATATACATGAAGAAAAAGAGCAAACTATACTTATTCCATATAAAAATCATATCTTTTGTTATTCATATTATATTAAAACATTTGTACTTCTTTTAGTTCAGATATTGATTCTTCATGATATGCAATGAAAATAATGATTGTCTTTTGCAGATTAATTCTACACATATTCATATAGCAACACCCTTTTTTCATTGTTTTATTCATTATGACCTTGCACCAACTTTGTTATTAAGTCTACTTTTGTAACATCTTTTAACAAATAGAGAATGAATACAAACAACTTGGATTATGAGCAAATAAAGTCATTTTGATAAACTGGCTGGTATTTACAATTACCTTGGCCAAAAAGTTCATCACGCATCAACTTCTTATACCTTTCTTTGGAAATATGGTGAAGATGTTCTTTTCTCACAGTTTTGCTCCATTTGCAAAGGAAGCAGGTGATAGTTTTTCAATTGCCAGCAATTTGTCTGAAGGGGTTGGCTACAAAGAAGCAATAAGAAACTTATAAAAAGATACCAGCTTTCTTTCAATAACAATAATCCACTTGTCCACTCTTTCTTCTCCCAAGAGTGTGCAAACTAATTTTAGTCAGGACAAATTCATTTTCTATGGCTGTTTTTATCAATTTTCTTCAGTTAAGCACTCCTGAAAACAGACCTAATCTGGGCTCACCACACGCAAAGACTTTCCTCCAAAAAAAATGCTGAAAAATTCTCAATGAATAAGTTTGCAGCAATCAATACAAAACAAACAGTAGCTTCATGCTTCCTCCACCCTTCCACTAATAGAAAGTATGCAAACTTGTACAGCAATTTGAAAAAAGACAACTTGTCTTCCAGACCCTGTCCCACTCCCTCAAATGATCTATTATGGAAAAGAAAAGGGCTGTGTGGTTACCACCATGCACTCTGTCTTGTCACAGGTTAAAGATGTCCAGCTTGAGTAGGGCTGACGATCAACCTGCAACTGATTTAACTACAAAATATTTAATCCAAGTAATCATAATTTTCTTAAAAAATAAATAAATAGATAGTTTCTTTTAATTTTATAATTTTACATTAAAGTTGATTTAGAATTAAAATTTTTAAAATATGCATTTATTTTCAAATTGACATTACAAACAAAAAGTTTTTATATATATAAATAAAAACCAAATTTAAAGAAAAAATGAAAGCTATTTCCACCATAATTATACATAAGGGATGCAACACTGCAGTCATTGAAATAAACCACTCCAAAAACCCACTTATTGTACAGAAATCAAACTGAATGAAACAAATATTATTGAGTAAGTAAATTGTTAATACCAGTTGCTATATCAGTTTGAGTTTTACTGGAAATTAATAAATAGAAAAAATAAAAAAAGGATAAACTGCATAAGCCAAAGAGAGTTATCTCCCATTGATGCAGCTTATGTGTTGAGATACCCAATGCAATAAGTATTGAAGCAGACTGGCTTGAATTTCTGCATTAATTAGCTCAAGTTGTATGTCTTTTTTTTTTTTAAAGCTGACATTCCGTTGGTTTCTTGTATTAATCTTTGAATTTTTTTCTTAGTACTAATAAACATCTTTTGCCTTGTAGAACTAAAATCATCAAGAGTTGCTGAGAAATTAGGAGAAAGTACTCAATGAAAATATCTGGCTGCACAAATACTACAACAATAAAATTACCTTTAACCAAAAAAAAATTTTTTTTTTAAATACTAGGAATAATAAAAAAAAAAACATAAACGGAAACATTTACACAGGAAAATATACATTTCTTTCACAAGTGACTGTCAACTCACCAATTTTTCTGCTTGAATTAATCCTCTTAAAAATTCGATTTTTCGAGCATATACATCGAGAACTTCTTGCGAAGGACAACTATAAAGAAAGAAAAAGCCACAAAATTATTATTAATGCTAACATTCAGTGTATTAACACTTACTACAAAATATATAACCATTCCACTTTTTTCCAAATATTAATGAAAAGAAAACCAACCAGACTTCCATCCAAAATTCTTTTTTTTTTAAAACTACAATAAAAACAAATATGCTAGATTACCCAGACTTACTTTTATTTACATCATCAGTTTTTGGGATGCAGTCATATGCAAATGATGAAATAAATAATAAAGTTTGTTGCAGTTAATATAACACCATAAGTGCTAACTTATGTGGGTAAATTATTTTATATTCTTTTATGTACATGAACTTACCTTGGTGTTTTTTTCAGTTCATCAAACAGGTTTAACAAAGCACATATATACTGTAAAAAAAGATTTAAGAGTATTTTCATAATAGCTTTTAAATATTACATTTATGTACTTTCCAATAAACATCCATCTGTTTTTAATTCAGTTATTTATTTCCAAAGTTATGAAGAATGGTACCTAGTTTGTACACCACTCCTAGTGATTTCTCTACCAATACATTAACAAAGTTAAAACTCATTTTATTTATAATCATATTGTAACATAAACAACATACACATACATAGTATTTGAAATAATTATGAAAACAAAGGAAAAACTGAGTATAAAATGCAAATAATGTGATATAATCATTATGCAAAACTGGTTCTGTTGACATCAAATGCGATTGAGGTAGAGCCAAACTCTCCATAAGTGAGATAGCACAAATTGCCCCCCACCAAGATGTTTGTGGTAAAAAATTCAGAAATCAAAAGATCTTAAAAATCTCCACTTACTCTAATTTGTCACTACTGAAAAATCCCCCTGCAAATTTAGAGACTTGGTTGCATAAAAAATGTAAAATAACTAATCAATGCTGCAACTATACTGAGCAATTAATCATTAAAGTAACAAATTACAATAAATAACAAAGCTTGGGTGAATGCATATAGTAAGTAGACTGCTAATACTACTAAATAATGTAGTAGGAGTACTGTATTTGTCTTGCATTGTCAATTTGTCATTCGAATAAAACAAAAACAAGTTGTTTAAAGAAGTTTAGTGATGCATGTACCTAGTTTTCAGAAAATTTCAAGTGTCCCCCCCACCATCCATGAAAAACTTCTAGTTACACCACTGGTACATTCTCCACATGATAAATGAACCAGTAAAGACCATGTAAATGACCTAGCTGCAAGTACTGATGTTAACATTTCTTCAAAAACAGCAAGATACGCACTAGTAAAAAATGGTAGCATTGGGTGTGTAGCTGCTTGAAAATCTTTGCTGAGAAGAGATGACCAAACAGCAAGACTGAAAATGGACAGCAGAAAGGGAGAGAGAGATGAATAAGTGCAAGTTTGAACTGTTTTGCAATAATCAAGAAGTTTGTTTGTAGACAGAACAGGGTGCAGTTTAATATTCAGTGTACAACAGCTACAGTGAAGCATATGGGGTGGGTAAATACAAGTGTGAGATTGTATCAGCCAAAAGTGTCAGAGATTTGAATAAAATTGAAAGTATACTGACAGGTACAGGCAAGTTCTCATCCATCATACAATTCCCCCAGAAACAAATCTTATTGAGTTGGGGATTCATCTTCCAATATGACAATGGCCCCAAGAATACAGCTAAATTGGGGAAAACTTATCTGGAATGTAGAGGCTAATTGAATACTCACTAAGATGCCTTGGCCTGCACAAATATGAACATCATTGAAACTACATGGAATAATATGGCTACTGAAAAAAATTCAAATACCTTGGAAGTGCTACAGAATATTTGGAACATTTCAGACTGAAAATTGATAACCTATATGGGAACATGAAAACAAGGTGTTATGCTCTACTTAAACTCACATACCAAATACTAATGCACTTACGTTTAAAAAAATTTTTATTTGGTATATTTTCTGTAATAATGCTTTGTGTATGTATCACACACGTCTCTCAGCTGCATCTACTCATTATGTGTTTGTATACTATGCATTTTTCCATAATTATTTCCAATATTTCTTAGCATGAACGCACAAAATATTGCTTTATTTTATATATTGCTAATCCTTGCAATTTCTTCACACGTGTTAGCATCATTGTTAGTAACAACATTAACTTTTTTTTCTTTTCTGATTCATAAACCAAAATATTTAGTTTTCTTTATTTGCATAATGGTTGCACACACCCTGCAACAACAACAAACAACACAACAAAAAACCCTAAAACGCAAACACCCAGGTGCCTGAGTTTGTTTATAGTATAGAAACTGCCACCCGCATCCTTTGGTAGTGAGCAGTGTAACCTGGTGTATCAAGGAATATTCGAGAAGACCAGACAACCTCGACAAGGAAGGAAACCACGTGAATTACCGGTGGAAGGAGAGGGGGAAGAAACTCTGGATCAGCTCCTTGGAGCCCTTATTATTAATTACTTTCTGAGCAACCAGTAGTCTTAATATCACGGGCACGAGCTGGATCCACACCTAACAAGATCATGGGTGGTCAGCAGGGTGCATCAAACACCCCTTCCATCAGATTTTTTTCTGTCCCTACTCTAAAAGTTTTCCATTAGTGAAAAAAACACTAACAGTAAAATCTTAGGCAATTTGAAGCTGGTTTAGGGGGGCCACTGTGTGTTTGAAAATTTTAACTGCAAGGTTGTCGAATTTGGCAGGCTTAAGAGGTAACATGCAAATCCATACCATAAAAGTCAATTAAAAGTTACTGAATTGTCAAACTATGATTTCTACATCTGATATTGATAGTCCTAACTGAAATGAATATGATCATTCAAAACTATTTTTACAGAAAACTTACTAAAATTCCAGATGTATATTATTAAATACTGTGTTGCTGCCAAACTGATGTCCGATAATGATACATTGTTGTTGCATTCCTACATAATTTTAATATACAATTTGACGTTTGCAATAATAAGACTCAAATGAAACAATCTTACAATTGAATTCTCCTTTTTGGTTTTGTGTTTCCTATTAACAGCGCATCAAAACATCTTCACAGTCTTATAAATACTAAGAAGAAATTTTTAGAAATTGGGATTTCCTATTGTCTCTAAGGCCAATACAAATGTTACTAAAGTTAGAGCCTATTGCGCAACATACATGCAATCTAGTGTCAATTTCCATTGCATAGTTATGCTGCTAAAATTAGTCCATAATCAAGGCAGGGTTGCCAACTGGTATATTTACATACCAAAAATCAAAAATTTGGTATATTTTCAAAGTGTTTGGTAGGCATTTTTTTTTGATTTGGTATATTTGAAAAAAACTGGTATATTTTGAATTAGGTTTCAATTTATAATATTTACATCCTTTTGCACATTGGTGTTTTTCCTTGATCTCAACCATGGCTGATAAAGCAGAACCCGGACCTTCATCAGCTCCAGAGTCAGACTCTAAAGCAAGACCAACTAATGCACCACAATCAACTCCTGGGGCACGTAAAGCAAAAACCATATTTGGGCTTGGAAAAGGCATTACCGATGATGATTCACAAATAACTGGCTCACGACTCCAAATATGTAGACAAGTACTACGCTGTATGATGTACCATCTTCAAAAGGGTGCAACGAAGAACCAAACAAAGTGGCCGTTCTATGGGAAAGCCAATATTCCCATGATCACAGAGCAAAAGGCATGTGAAAAAATAATAAAGCTTGTGGATGATAATAACAAATTCAGAAGCATACCTGTTAACCATTGTTCTTCACCAGCTACTCTCTCTAAATTAGAACAAGTTGAAACTAAGCTTGATCAAACTTTTCAGATGTGGCCAGCTAATGCAGAGTAACTGATAAAAAATCCTGAAGACTTGCAGTTTCTGCAATCAATGAAGACAGACCGTACTGCTACATTTAGACCCAGTGATAAGGTGTTGGCTCAAAGAATTCAACGGAGTGAAGAACATGCTAAAGCAGAATTAAGGAGACGTGAGAAAAATGAAGAGATATCAAGGGAATCTATTACTTTCCAGAGTTTTAATGAAACTGAAACTGATACAGATACAAGTGATATTGATGTGTGCGCTACTGCATCTCTATCCAGCAGTTCTTCAGCATCTGCATCTGGTGATGTTACTACACCTTCCTCCAGTAGTAATACGACACTTGCATCCACAAGTGCCACAAGAAGTTATCACCACAGTTTCGCACTGGAACTGAAGCATTCATCCCCCCCAAACATTCTTCAGTCTACAAAGCTTGTATATGCAGTGAGGATCACTACCAAGATGTTCTTCAAGTTGTGGAAGAGGACAGACGGGTCTCTTCCAAATCTACAAAAACGCAAGGCAAAGACCGACGGCTAAATAAACAATCTGAACATTGTAAGCAAGCAGAACAGAGCTTTTCCACATGGATTATTTATGCAGATCTGACAGCATAGATGTTGTCTTTACGTGCAGTGTGTACCGTACATATAAGTTGACAATGTTAATGTAATATAGGTGAAAATTGCATTGTCTTTACGTGCAGTGTGTACCGTACATGTATGTTGACAATGTTAATGTAATATAGGTGAAAATTGCATTGTCTTTACGTGCAGTGTGTACCGTACATGTAAGTTGACAATGTTAATGTAATATAGGTGAAAATTGCATTGTCTTTACGTGCAGTGTGTACCGTACGTGTAAGTTGACAATGTTAATGTAATATAGGTGAAAATTGCATTGTCTTTACGTGCAGTGTGTACCGTACGTGTAAGTTGACAATGTTAATGTAATATAGGTGAAAAATTGCATTGTCTTTACGTGCAGTGTGTACCGTATGTGTAAGTTGACAATGTTAATGTAATATAGGTGAAAATTGCATTGTCTTTACGTGCAGTGTGTACCGTACGTGTAAGTTGACAATGTTAATGTAATATAGGTGAAAAATGCATTGAAATGTTGGTTAAGTGGTAAAAAATCATGTCAGTTAGGCTAAAATATCGCCATTTGTTGTTTATTTACTTCCCTTTATTGATTTCATAAGAGTTATTTTAGACACACACACAAAAAAGAAGCCTATATCTGGCAGGTAGCTACGAAATTTAGATATTTATAAAAGATTGGGGTCTCTGAAGCTGCCGAACCCAGCAGCTCAAATTTTCAAACGTCAGGTGGTGGTCCCCCCCCCCAACATAAACAAATGTGAATTCTGCAGGAGTTGTTTTTCTACATAATGGAAACAAGTTAATCTAGGGACAGGTAAAAACAAACAAACAGGTACGGGTTGTGTCTGGTGCACACCTAGTGAGTGAGTGGCCAGGTCAGGTGTGGCTCCCTCCCTCCCAAGTTACAGGTATATTTTCTGTGGGCTGATGAAGTGTCAGCAGGGATCTTCCTTGTCGGGCATAAGTACCTTCTCAACCCGCCAATTGCCGGGCCTTTTCTCGGCTAGCATTGTTTCGCATCTGTTTATCAGCCTGGACAAATTCACTTCCTGTCGCGTGGCCATGTCGTTTTTTTTTACAAGTAGTAATCGTGGTTTCCTTACTTAGAGAATCTCGAGACCGGACGGGGTTATTTCCCTTTGATCGTTCGACGTTAACGCGGTTCTGGAGAAGTTTTAAAAAAAAAAACAAAAAACTCAAAAAACACTAGTTTCTCTTCAAACGGATGGATTCTGAAGATCCCTCTTTTGTTTATTGGTTGGTTTACAGGGCTGTATCTGATGGAGGGGGGGGGGGAGAGAAGCTGGCACACACTTTTTTTTTTTAAAAATCGAATTCTGCAACTATTCGATAAATATGATACATGTTCGATCTTTTAAAGACAAATGTCATCAGTGTTTTCCGAAAATTCAGCTTCCACCTTTGGTCTGATTTTCCTCCTTAAGTCCTGCATATGAATCCTTAGAGTTTATTTAGTAATTTATAAAAGCATCGCGTGGATGTTGCGCTTCAGAAAAAGCAACTGCACTCTATATGTTATGGTAAATCAAGAGCAGGGAGACCGGAAGCCAGATGTTTAATTCTAGACAATGCGCAATTTACGATAATGAAAACAAATGTTTTTTTTTTTTTTTTAAATGACCTTATAAGAAACCGCAGACAAAAATAAATGTAACTATGGAGGAAGGGGAAGGAGGTCTGAAGGTTTAGAAGACCCGCTCTGGGAATTAACTTTACGGTCAGGGGAAGTAATTAGCGCCATAAACTCCTCGAAATACGAACTGGTTACAAACTGCCTGGAACACGGGTGAAAAGGCGCACGCAGATATTTTGTTGATGATGGAGTAAGCTGAGGTGCGTCCAAAAAAAATAAATAAAATCGCACTCTAGTTCTGGACGATGAGAACGTACGAAAAGTGTTTTTTTTTTGGGGGGGTTATTATTTTTTTTCCATAACCAGGTAATCCTGCAGCAGAAACTGCCTGACTTCTTTACTGATGAAAACGTACCTTGACCTCACTCTCAGGGGGTAGTAATTTGAATAATAATGAGTTCATCGAGGAGAGCGCCGAGAAGTTAGTTCGGTACCAGAACAGGGGGGGGGGTCGGGGGTGGTACTGCTCCGAGACATACGGCTGACAAGTGGAGCGGGGAACTAGGAGCTGATGGAAGCGGCGCGCTGCTGCTGGAGAGAAAAAGTCCCATCGGTCTCTGATGGACTTGCACGGGATCGCGGAGATGCTCAGACGATGCACTTTCTGGAAACGGGTTTCACTTGCTCTGTCCAGCATTCGATCAAGTAACTTGCTGATTACGTTAGTAATCTGAAACTTGTTGGTTCGGGCTCGGTGAATACATGTTCGACAAGAAATCTCTGTCCTGAAGTATATAAACTCGATTTTAAAGAAGGTTTTATGGGTTATCTACCGGAATACAATGTATTTGCTTTTGTTCCCCCCCACTAAAATTATAGATAAACAGAAAACACAAATAAATTCACCAAGTTTTCTATTTCCACAATTCTATTCTCATGAATTTAATTAATTTATTTATTTTGTTTCAACCTTGAGAATTTTTCAGATAAACTTGCGGTTTATTTACATGCTCGACTATTAATTTTCCGATTTTAATTGTGTTCAAAATTTGAAAAGCAGAGAAATAATCTGTTGTCTGACTAATTTCGGACATGCGCCTCAATATAAGCTTGTCCTTTATAACGTACGGCAAATCTAATGGCTGGCTAACTGACTTAAAGGTAAATTTCACTTAATATAAGAACATAAGTTATTTTTTTTTTAAATTTCTGTTAATTAAAATGCAGTAATAAACTTCGTGTTGATTATTCATTTACCCAAAGCATACGTTAAATCTCAGATTTATTTTTTGATTACATCCAGAAAGATACTCTTACATAAGACGGCTAACTTGTTTCATGATAACTTCTCTGCAAAGGAGGCAACGCCGATAAAACCTCTCTAGAAGGGAGACAACAACGATAAACTTCTCTGCAAGGGAGGCAACACTGATTAAAACTTCTCTACAAGGGAGACAACAACGATAACAAAAAAAAAAAAAAAGAGAAGAAAAACTGTAAAAATTTCGAACTGCTCTCTCGCTCGACTCAAGAACTAAAGCGTGAAAATCGTGAAAAATCACAAAAAAACAAACTCTGGCGCATTGTTTGTAGGGATTAACCTATTGTGTCTTCAGAGATCATAGTACTCGTCATGTCAGGTAGTAGGTTTCATTAAGCAGTGTTAACCCTTTTATACTGCTGTTGACATTCTTCTAATGGCGTGTTTTAAAAATCGGCCTAGTCTATACTAATGGAGCGTTTTATTAGAAGATCTAGCAACTTCTTATTAACGACTGACGGCCGATCCACTTGGTTATTTTCGCTTGTTTCAGCTGCTGGTTTCACCCCCCCCACTCTTAAAATGAAAAATGATGGATACCTTTTTATTTAGTTCACATCACGGTCAATCCATCTGTCGATTGCAAACCTGAATATCCCGTATCTTCAATATTATTTTCTTTAATTTTTAACATGTATTCTGATAACAGACACATTCAGGAATGCTGTATAATTTCAGAAGGAAATGTTTTTTTTTTAAAAAAACAGTTTATATACAATACAAAATAAAAATCTTGTATTTTTCATCCCAGACATTTTACACAAACGAAGTATCCTCTCGTAATTATGTATTCTAAGAATACAACATGAATCTACTCTCATATATGCGATGACTTTCTTAATCTTCATACGTAAGGCAGGTGACCATATCTTAAATTACTTTGAAAATAATTCGCTGTTTCTTCTCCCCCCCAAACAATTTAAATTGAAATAATAATTATCCGTATGACATTTGTTTTTGAACTAAAAGAATTGTAACATTTATAATTTAATTCTAATATAACCATTATACGGTGGCGGACAGAAGTTTAAGAACGATGTCGGAACAAACATAAATCGGCACGCAAAACATCCAAAAAGAAACATTCCACCACGGGAATTACACCGACAAAGCAGTTTTTTGGTTCTGTCGATTGATGTCAACACGATCGGTAGTAGATATTTTACACTGGCTCGCTTTTCTTGCATCATAATGGAAACTTCATGGCGACAGAGATTTAAGAACGAATCAATAATGTTCGAAATCTTGTCAACAAAAAAAAACCTGCTTTTTTCAAAGATTACACGAGATAATTTTAAAAAAAAAATGATGAAGGAATCACTATTGTTTGGTTGCATAGCCATAAACATAAATCACAGAGTGACAGCGATTATGCAAGGAGTCCACAGGACAAATACACCGGTCTATGCGAATATCGGCACAAGTCGACTGAATATAATTTGGAACAGTTGACCTAAAATGTTGAGCTTCTTCATCTCAATAGCTCTGTCTGTATCGTTCTATAAATTCTCTGTTGGGTTCGAATCAGGACTTTCAACCGGTTACTTTAGAACCAGAATTTTCCGGTCTGTGAGATACAGCTTGATGCCAGGAGACGAACCTTTTTGCCCCGTTATCGTGTCAGAAAATCCAGTCCAGAAGGAGGCAATTCTCAGAATGTGGTTCTAGTAGTAATTGGTAAAATGTTCGGGTAAATAACCCGATCTATTATTCTCTGGATACAGTTAATAAAGCCTGTCCCTTTTCCGGCGCCATAGCGTAATAAATCCGCTTCCCATATTAGTTTGTCCGGTTTATCGCAGTTAGGATGGATACTTTACTGAATCTTTGCCTACGTAAGTTCGATCGTTTTACCTAAAACCCTGGAACCGTGATTTACCGGACCGGACCGGACCAACCTAGTCTTCATTTCCGAATTCAAACGAAGACGGTCTTTGACGAACTGAAGTCAAAGTCGGGTTCTCTGATTCTTTAAGAAAGTAAAAGATTTCCTCCAGGCAACACGCCCCATTAATCTGAAACCACAAAGACTTTTCTGGACAGTTCTTGCGACAGTCGGTAGGAGCTACAAACACTTTTTTAAAATGTCAACGCGCCGGTCCATTTAGGACAAACGCTTGATTTTCCGATGGTCAGTTATTTTTTTGGAATGTGCCGCTTTGGCGTTCGTTTACTCACGCAAGTCCTCGGCCTACTTAGCAATCTTGGTATATGAAACCTTCTCCGTCAAGAACTCTCCGACCCGAGCGCGTTTCGTTGGATATAAACAGCCTTTTAAAACCCATTGTAGAATGTTTAAAAAGTTATGTACGTTTAAATTTCCATTTTTATTCGGTCTTTATAATTTTTACTTAACATTGACTCTTGAAGGTAACACTCAAGAATTAACCCTTTGTATACACCTTGGGTGTTATTCAGCGCGGGTTGAACCATCGAGGCTCCGACACACAGTAACTTCCTTATCAGTATAACCTTTTGTAGGCGAAAAAGCTGTATACCGGTCCAATCCTACGAGTTTTGTGTTACGAGTAAGTGGACCACATATACAGCTAGGTCAACAAAAATACTGACTAGTGCTTTTAAGATGGAGACCCCAGGCGGTCTAAGGGAGCTACAAACTGACGCGATGGTTTGGAGGGTTAATTGTGTTACTTCACTGATAGAATTATCACATTCGTTTCTGTTGTTATCGTTTGTCATTATTTAACAAATCATTCATAGATAATTGATTTTAATTCAATGCACTTTTTCAAAAAAATTTTAGATTTATTCTCCTTTTAAAATTTTCTACTTTTATTATCTATTTTTTTTTTAACAATATCGTATAATTTAAATTGCTGTCCCTTACATATGCTAGTGTTTCCTTAAGCAAATGTTATAGTGGTAGATTACGTAGCACAGTATCAATTTCCAATATTAACGATTATTTATCATTATCTGTATCACAAAATAAAAAGCCAATATATAGAGGGAACCCTCAAATGTTAAAGAAATTAAATTCTTTTAAATGCTTAATTTTTTGTTATTTATTCATATTTCTCCCCGTTTTTTGGTGATTTTGCTATTATTATTATTATTATTATTATTATTATTATTATTATTATTATTATTATTATTATTATTAATACCATGGAGATCCAAAAGTTAATAATTGCGGCGCGAAATCAGTAAAGAATGAACTATAACTGTTATTAATTATTTTTAAAAGTTTCAGTTAACTAAAAACACTTGTGATCTGCAAATTTTTTTTTTGTTTCCCCTTTAAAAAAAAAAGGGGTAAATTCTCTTTGATTTCTTTATTTAAAACTTTTGTTCTTTTGCACTTCGAAGATTTCGCAAACAAACAATATCTCAAAAGAAGAAAAAGAAAATAATTGGGTTCAGTTATCTCCCTTGATAACAGCGCCGCCTACAGCTGGAAACTGCTCCAAGGTCGTTCTTGTTCCAGTGGCGGCGGACATGGGAGTCGGCTACAGGCAGGATATGCCACCTGCGGGTGGCTACCCTAGCATAAACTGGGCCAAGCAGCTGGCGAAGAAAGGACCAAGTGGTATTGTCCTGGTGTACATTGTTTTTTTGTTTTCTTTTGAAAGTGGGGGAAGGATGCGGGGAGGGGGGCTTCTTGCTGTGTTGGGATGGAACTTCGCTTGTTGGACCCGTCGCCTTGTTCGAAACGGATACGTGCTCCCGTGAGGTGGATCAGCTCCCTCAAACCCCCCCACCCCACCCTTTGTCGTGATCACGCTAAGTCGTAAGTCCATCTCAGACTAGCCGCCCCCCCTCCTCCCTCCTCCTCCCTCTGCTACCAGAGGTGACTAACTGAGAGAGGGACGTGTCCTCACTGCCATAGTAATGCTTCTTTCTTGAATTATTTACTGCATCGAAAACGTTGGGGATGAAGCTATACCTGCCCTTTTCCGTTTTGGCATTTAAGGGGCGAAACCGTCTACTGCGAAGCCTTGTTCATTGACAGACCATTTCGAACGGTGCAACTATTACCTGCGGAATTCAGATCGGTTTTTCACCTGTCGTCGTTAGCGGGGAGATAGTAGAGACTATGACGTGGAAAACTGACTGAACGAAGGCATGCCTTCATTGTCTGTAGTAAAACTGACTGAACGAAGGCATGCCTTCATTGTCTGTAGTAAAACTGACTGAACGAAGGCATGCCTTCATTGTCTGCAGTAAAACTGACTGAACGAAGGCATGCCTTCATTGTCTGTAGTGCCATTTATTTAAAATAAAAAAAAAAAAATATATATATATAGTCTTTTCAACAGACAGAATTTACCAATAACGTACTGGATTGGTAGTTCCATGACTACAAACAGAATGGATCTTGCTGCTAAACAACAGTACTGTTATTTTACATCTACACCCGAGTCAGAAGCTTGCTTACAGCAATGCAGCACCTGTCATTCAATTCTGTGTCATTGCCTTTACTGCTAGTAATTCTGATATCAAAATTATTAAAAGTTAACGTAAACGAAAATAATTCCTTTGATAATTTGGTTTACTTGCTTTATTTTGTCTCTATTTTTTCGGAGTATTACATTTTAATGGATAATAATTGTTTATAAAATGCATCCATAGTTGGTGACTATATCTATTGTAAACAATTTGCTAATTTAAAGACATCCAAACAAAAACATCTTTCTCATCAGCGTTTTTGTTTGAATTAATGAATTAAAAACTTATGAGGTCTGATCACACATTTCCTGGACTAAATTTATTGTAGGGATATTAAACGTGTGGTATTGTTGGCAACATTTGCTGACATCACACCTCTGGCAGGAAGCTGCCATCTTGTCTCAGTCTTAAGTGACATGCTGTTTTGTGCAGATGTGTTTACTTTTCTGTCCCACTGTAGAATGTCTGACTTGAAAGAGCAACTTTTGTGCATGAAATTCTGTGTGAAACTCAGTAAGAAAGCCATGATTTCTGTAGATGATCAGTGAAGAATCATTTGTATTCTTGACACAGTTTATGCTAACAGATGAATGACAATTTGTGAAGTGACAAAAGAAGTTGGCACTTCATAGGGTACATGCCAAATGCTTTTGACTTGAGATTTAGGAATGATGTGGTCTCAGAAGGTTTGTACCTTGGGTTTTCACTTCCAGAACATAGGGAAATTAATTTCACAGTGTTTTAGTAACTCATTGATCATGTAGCAAATAAAAACTTTTTGCTCAGCATCATTGCAACTAACAAGAGGTGGGTTAGGGTTACAGATCCAAAACTAATTGTCATTTATCTCAGTAGAAAAACCCATGATCACCTCAACCAAAGAAAGCTAGACATGTGTGCTCAAATGTGAAGATGATTGTATTTTATGACAGTGAAGGTGTTGTGCATCACAAGTTCGTTCCACAGGGTCAGACAGTGGATTGATAGTTTTATTTGCCCATTCTGAAATGCCTAAGAAATGCAGTTTGACAAAAGCAACCTGAAAAATTGGAATCAGGTTTGTGGATGTTCCATCACAACAATGCACTGTCACATTTCACATTCCCCACACAAGAATTTTTGATCAAGCATAACATTCCACTGATTTTCACCCATCTTATTCACCAGATTTGGCATCAAATGACCTTTTTCTGTTCCCCAGATTGGAATAAAATTTCAAGATGTGCCATCATCCAAAATGTGACTTGGAAACTGAAAGCCATTCCAAAAGAAGAGTATCAGAGATGCTTAGAATAATGACAGGACCACTGAAATCACTTCTGTTCAGTCAGGAGGAAACTACTTTGAAGGGGATAAATTTGATTAACTGTGTTACAGAGGCATATCAAGGGTTCTCAGTGCCCGGGGTCAAAGACCCTTTTGGTGCCCCCTACCTCTGAAATGTTTTGATTATTTGTTTGTGACTCATTACCCACTTAATGACAATCACAAAGAATTAATCACTGCCTTATAAAGAGCTAATTTAAAGTCACAATATAATATCTCACAATATCACAACTGTAAACCTGGAACTAATGAGGTATCGCCTACTAGGTTTACTTACATAATTTGTTAAATTGTAAACCATTTTGATATTTATTTCATCCAGTATTGTTCAAAGTCATAGAGCTAGGGTAATCTTTCAAGCATGCATAATGCAGTCACTTGTGGTGTACATGTATTACGAAACAGATTGATAAAATACTAATGTTTACAAATAAATTTTATTAGTTTACAAAACTGCGTATACTTAACTAGATCTTGTACAGGTAGCATTCTAGTATTCATTGCTACATTATATATGAACCTTTCTTGCTTTTGCAGCTGCAAATGAATCAATTAAACTATCAAAATTTAAGGTATTGAGTACGTCTTTTTCAATACTTAATATTGCCAAATTAGTTGTTCTTGAGTCATTGAGGTTCTCAAGTATGTCTCAATTAATTTCAGCTTGCTGAAAGACCTTTCATAACTACTGTGGAAATTTCATGGGCGGAGGTGGTTAGTTATTAATTGACATTATAATTTATAGGCCAGAGGAAATTTTGCGCCCCTTCAGACCTGCGCCCGGGGGCAACTGCACCCCCATCGCCCCTTTCCTTGCTACGCCTCTGCTGTGTTATCCTTTAGTTTTGTACAAATAAATTTAGTACCAGAACTTTTTGATCAGACTTTGTATTATTTTTTTTAAAATTTTGATTCTCAAAGTAATGCAGTGCCAGAGAATTCTTTCTTTTTATTCCTGTTGGTAAATTAGAAGTCTGCAAGTTGAAAAATATTTTAAACAAGAAATAGAATTATCAGTCTGTTTAAAAATACAAAGCAAATCATGTTCTTACTATATGAAGTATTAGAGGAAAGAATTTACTCTAAATAAAAATGTTTTAATATACTTTTGTAATACTTTGCAATATGAGTCTGTAAAGCGTGTGAAATGCATTGATGCTGTGGTACTGTATGTACTCCAGGGGTTGGTTTGTAGATAAATAGGAAGTGAAACTCAAAATTATATGCACTTAAAATGTAATACAAACAGATAAACTAACCTGTAAATGCTGCATACAAAGAATAGTAATAATAGTGATACTAAAAATAGTAATATAGTAGGAAAGTGACCTGATGAAACTCAAAATTATATGGACTTAAAATGTAATACAAACAGCTGAATTAACCTATAAAGTCTGCATATGAAGAATAATAATAGTAGTAAATCAGAAGTGGCTGGCAAATAATATCAGGGTTAAATATTTTATGGCTTACATATAAAGTCATTAACTTCACAGCTTAACACCTGTCAAATCAAACCAAATTAAATAGATAAGTTAATTTAACAAGAAAATGAGCAATAATTTTATCCAGTGCCCAAAATTTAGGGAAAAAAGGAACTGGAATACTGTTGTGGAGTGTTCCATCACTGTACATATTTAATTTTTTATGCATTTTTATTATACTGCTGATTTGGTTGATAGCTGTATTGTATGAATAAGGAGATGAAGAGAAGGATGACTAGAAACCTTTAATTATGTCTTGAACTATCACCTAAGCTGATTTGTTTAGCTGTTAACTGCCATGAAAAATTATCACTAACACACATCATTATCGTGAACTTAAATTTTATTCAATAAAATTATTTGATTTATTTTTTTACAGGCTTCAAAATATTTGGCATGTATATAGGAGTCACTGGTGTTGCTTGGGGACTGTGGGCTCTGCAAACATTGGATTGGAAGTAAGTATGACAATTATCAGATATTTTAACAATGTTACATTTATCAGAATTTGTAGCTAGCTATCTGTCTGCCATCACCAGTGTATAACTGAACTTTGAAATCATTCACTAGTAAATGAAATGGGAATTTTCTTTATCTGGGGTCAGCATTCATTCATCTTTTTTTGTTTTTGAGAGGTAAAAATAATGAATGAATAATAAATGCATTAAATGATAAATGTACTTAATGTCTTTATGCATATTTTTTTTCTTCTGATATAATGTTAAGGGTCAAATAGATTTTATAACCTCAAGATTAACTGAAAAAACCTGGTATGTACTGTGCATGACAGTGAAAATACCTGATGGAAGCATCAGTGTTAAAATCCTTTTCAACCCATTACTGTATATTCATGAGAATGGTTTCATTAGTTATATACTTGCTATTTTTGTGTGTTTTAAGATTTTGTCTCCAGGATATCACTGGAGCATTTTCTTAATCTTTTGACAGTTGACAGCGATAAGATAGTCTTATTGCGAAGTTGGAAATCATGGTTTGTAATCAATACATGCATATATTATATTGTTGAAAATCCTTCAGTAACATCTACTACTATTGCATTAATTACTGATATATTCACTGTATGATCTGTCAGCCTTAAGCAGATATAATGCCCTTTTGGTTACACAATATAGAATTTCTTAGTAGAGATTTAGAGATTGAATCAATTAAAATGTTACATGCACTGATAAACAATTCTTATCTTTTAATTCCACGTGTAAATGAGTTTGGAAATTTTGTGTAGGCTTGTTGGAATGTTTTACACTGCATAAAATCTTTTGAGAATGCTGCAGCTGACATAGGAAGGCAGCTTATTAACCATAAAGTTTTTTATTGGGATGGTTGCTGTCTTTTGATCAGCCATATTACCTTAGAAGTCATTTAAAGTGCTGCTATATAAAAAGCAATTATATTAAAAATAATTCCCTCAGATCTACATTTTATTTTGTAAATATATAAAGATATACACTCAACTTCTGCAACCATCAGACAGGAATGAGTATTTAAAAATATTCTGAACTATTATAATTCTGCTCTTGCTGTTTACTGGACATTATTCCATGGATATATTTTAACCAATTGTATTTAGTTAGTGTTGGATGAATCAAAATTGAATGCCAAAAACAATATTTGGATCATCATTGTCATTATTAATGAATGCAGTAGTAACATTGAATAAACCCCAATAGTATTCTGTTATTTTCTTTCTTATTAGTAATTGTGTTTTAGTTGCTCATTTGTCTCATTTTTGCTTGACTTACAGTAAATGAAAATCTTTCTATGTTTAAATAAAATCATGATTAAATTTTTTTGCTTTCTGTTACCAGGCGCAAAAGATTGGAAATGATAGATTCCAGGATTGCTCTTGAACCTTTGCTAATGGCAGAAATTGACAGAATGTATGTTTTACATATTATGTAGTAAAATGTAAGGGAACACCAAAATGCATAGTTTTAACATATTTTACTAAACTTTGATTTGGCTTCAATGCAAGTTACCAATCACAAATTGCTAAGTGCAGATAAGCAGCATATCATCATGCAAAACTGATGCACAACCAAATTCCCTGCAGCACTGTACACAGCTATGATGCCAAGATGATATTTGTGGTTTTCTTGACATGAGAGCTATGTAAGAGAATTTTCAGGTTGGCATTTTTAAAATGCTATTTTGGGTACAAAAAATGTAATAGAGACTAACAGCACGCTTGAAACTTAGTCATATGAACACAGTTTGAAAAGTATTGAAAGTAAGTTTATTCTTTGAAATTAATGATATAGGTGAGTTATTAGGAAATAAGTTTATGGAATAAATTAAGTAATGTAATTAAGAGCAGACTATTTCATTTATGAAAAAAAAAATATGATTTTTTAATTGGGGTATTTGTTTTGTTTTAAATTGTTTTCAGTAACTTTTCTATTTGTTTTTAAAATTTTAATTTATATTTAAAGAAATAGTTCGTTCCTTCCAGAAAAATTTGTGTTTATGCTCTGAAAGCACAAATACATGTGAAGATTAACATTCTTACAGTTGTGATAGCAGGATTCATTTAGTTTCACCTGTACAACAAAAATACTTGCTGATGCCTGAAATTGCATACTAATTAATTTTGGTTATTTAGTTTTAAATACATGGTAGCTTTATATAATATATTAGATCACGACATCATTCATTGGGGCTTTTCAACTATTATTTAGGTATCTGAAGTACATGCGGAAGAACCGTGATGAAGAAAATGAACTGATGAAGGATGTTCCTGGCTGGAAGACTGGAACTCTCTGGGGAGAACCTGTCTACCATAATATCCGAGGGCGCTATATAATGCCTGCATTTGAAGAATATATGGCCCATATCAGCTGGTGGGATATGTACAACATTGTATATGAACGTTTAGACCATTAATGAGTTAACAAAACTTTTCGTTTAGTTGTAAAATTTCTCATTAGTTATCAAAGACTCGTACCATGCAGGACAAAGCAGTAGACTGTTTATTTTTAAAAAATAAATATAGTTCTTTCTCCCTTATTAGCGGGCTGCTATTTTCTTGAATATTTGTTTAAAATTAAAAAAGAAATGAAAACAAAAGGAAAAACAAAATTGTTTTAAATAAAATTTGAAATAAATCTGCTTTTTTTTTTGTTTTAAGTTAAGATTATTGCATTGTGTGTGTGTTGTGTGTGTGTGTGTGCACTGGCTGATATAATTGTGCACAACAATAAAATTTTATGGTGTGATATAGGATTTTAATTAGTGAGTCTGTAATTGTGCTTTCCTGTTAGTCTTTACAATGTTAATTAAAAAAAAAAATTAGTCTATTGATAACTTTCCTAACAGGTTGGATAATTAAATTAGTTTAGCCTAGGAAATTCTAGCTTAATATTTTCCATGATATTGCTGAGAATGAAATATTCTGCAGCAGTTTCAAAATACAAAAGATTGCTTTAACATTTGAGGACAGCACAAAAACAAAAGATTAAAAGTTGAAGATTTTCTATTCAGTGTTAACCATCTGTAACCTTATGGTAAGTAGAAGTACTGCCTTAATCAGTTAAGATAAACAAAATTAGCATTTAAGATTGTGCAAGATTTAGTAAACTTGTTTTTCTATATAATTTCTTACTATTTTTTAAAAAAATTTTTCAGACTTGATTTTTATGTTTTTAGGTATTACATGCTTAATGATGTAATAAAAAATTTTAAAGAAATTTTGCCAAGTTTTAGTGCAGATGTCTTAGGTAAAGAAAAAAAATTGTAATCTTTTAAAATTAGTGTTTGAGACTGGCTTTCTTTCTTAATAAATGGCTAATGCAATTAATGGTGCAGAATCTTAGATTATTAGACTATAATTAAATAGATTAAATAATTTAACACAGCATTAACTAAGTGTCTGAAACCTATTTTTCCCTTTAAGTAACGTACATCTTTTTTAGTAATAATAACCTTACGCATTTAGCTGAGTTATCTCCCATGCCACTTGTATTTTACACGAGATATAAGAATTTTAAAGGTGATGTCATTAACCCTATTGGTTCTAATAACTCAGGGAAATTTCTATCAATGCTACGCATATTTTTAAAATAACTTTGTCTTTAAAAATATAAGTAAAGGGAGATAGTTCAAATTATTAATGCGATTTCTTTAATCTACAAAATTCTAACGTGAAAACGATTAAGGAAAAAAAAAAAAATTTTTTTTCAGCTTCGTGACGGTGAGCAATTGAATGCTCTCTTTCTACTGAGAACTGTCACGAAGAAGGTGCTGGCAGGAGCCTTTCAGAGACAGAGGAACAGTTCGAAGGCCGATATCACGTTTCTGCAGTTGATACAACATTTACAGATGTACGTGTCAGTCTGGTCTGCTGCTTTCGTTGCTATTCCATACTATATTATATTGTACTGTCTGCTTCTTGTATTGGGATTTTCATCTCTTTTATTAACCTGAATGCTACCTGGTATATCAATAGGGGTAATTTATACATTTTAAAGTTTTTCAATATGTACACAGCAAGGTAAAAAAAAAACAGAAGAAATAATATGCCAAACACCTTTCTCTAAGATTTGCATTTATTGTCTTAGCTTAATGAAAACAAAATAGTTTTTTTTTTTAATATATATCTCTGAATTTTAAAAACATCAAAGCGTTCAAAAAAAAACAAAAACATCATAATATTGAATATATTTAATAATAAATAAATAAAAAAAAAGTTTTGAAAATACGTTCATTATCACTTAAAGTAGACGCGTTTGGGAAGTAATTAGCAATTATCTCCCTTATGCCATGTTCTTTGCCCCTTGCACGAAACTCAGATTATAACGATGTAAACATTTTGTATGTTAACGGAAGTTTGTTTGTTTTTTTTTTATACTTCAATTTTAGTTTTATATGAACTAATAGTTGACTGTGCTTAACAGTTTTCTCAGTTAATCTAGACAAGTTCTAATCGTTATGCATTGGGTGGAGCTAGGAGACACGAGAACTAGCGCTCAGGCCGGTGTGCGCCGAATAAACATACCCCGACACACAGTTCCGTCGGTGTTTATTTCTCTTAAACTCACCTAAGTGAAAACCACCCCCCCTTTTTTTTTGAATTTAATTAGTTATTATTGGGGATCCCCCCAACCACCACCACCGCGCGATGGGCCATATAGTCTGAGACAAACACGTCTGTACTATTTGCGCGAAATCAGCCGCGATTTTCGGGCCTGCGATCGCGGAAGGCGGAACTCCGACTCGACGGTCACTGAGAATACCCCGGCACCGTCCGTCGATGGTGGGGAGGAGGCGGGGATCTCAGGTGTTAAAGAAAGAAAGGAATTTAGTCGCGCGAGCTCAGTGCTGTAACCGTGTCCGCCAATAATTAAACCTACGGTTCCGCTCTACCGCGGCCAAGCTTAAATCCGTCAACAGACATCTTATTTTACCTTTACTTAAAGTCTTTGTTGTTGTTGTTGTTGTGTGTGTGTGCCGAGTTATCTACCCTTTCTACCCAATGAGATTTCTCCACGGCATCCGGTCGTCCGCGTCCGTCCCCCCCACCCCCACCATCCTCTATGTCTTCTTTCTTCCTTCTCTGTCTCCTCCCCCCACAAAAAAGGCAAAACAAAAACTGACTAATTTTCAGGAGGTGTAAAGGTAGTAAGTAAACCAAGCAACCATTTTATTATATATATATATATATATGGGAAGTTCGCAGGGGGTAGGGTTTGTCGGATTCACGTACTCCGAGGGGCTCGGTAGGAGACATCGACCGGGAGGGGAGAGGAGGTACGTCCCTAACGCCCCCCTCCCCTCCCCGGGTCAGGCTTCTAGCCGGCCAACGTTGGGTAAAAAGTTGTTCCACCAGAAACCACCCGAGGCCTCCTCTACCTGTTCACTAATAACGGTGGTACTAATTAACCTACCCGCCGTCCGTTAGGGTGGCCCGGAGCCTTAAATTCCACTACCAGTCCCCCGCCCCTGTCGGTTAAAAGGGAACTCGCGGCCCCAGCTCGATGTTTGGGGGAGGGGACTCGAACTTCCCTGAATGGAGACGGTGGGTGTGTTGGGGGCAGACCCTTAACTCACCTTAACAGAACAACAACAACGGTGATGAATCCGACTGATCCTGGTCGTGAAACCGTAGGGGGGGGGGAAACGCGTGAAATCTGCAGAGAAACACCTCGTCGCTCTCAGAGAGGCGGGGTAGCTGACCAACCGAGACGGTTTCCCCGTTTAGTTTCCGAGGAGATAAGATTACAATGTTGTTGTTGTTGTTTTGCAGGACCCCCATCCTGAAGAATGCGCACGCAGATAGTTTTCGTTGCTTTTGCCTTGTTGTCGGCCACTGAAGCCTCGGGGAAGAGAGATCTACGTTGCTCAGGTGAGAGGCTTTCCCCCGCAGTGGTGTACAACTGCTGCAGTCTGCATCTAGCACTTTTCTTCTGTTACCTGCTAAAACCTTATTCCTGCATGTTGACAAGCTTCTGAATGACGGTGTTTATGTCTCTCGTCGTCTTATATGCAGCACCTGCTCCCACAACAAGACTCTTCTGGATCCACTTCTTGGCAAATTTTGATTTGGGTTTTTTTTCTTTTTCCACCTAACATTTAAATAAATTTGACATAAATAACTTTCTTATAAATCCTAGCTCTTGGTACTCATTTAGCATCACCAGCTACTTTGGTGTACCGGCAGAGAAGAAGCATCAACTCAGCTTGCGAGACTCTAGATAAGGAGATGCCTTCAGGTGTTGTTATTTTTTTAACCAGTTAACATCGTTAGTATTAATGATTAGCACTGGCAGGTTTTTTTTTTTACATTTTTAAAATTGCAACTAAATTAATATTTTTAACCAAATTTAAGGAAAAACATTTTAAATTTCGAGAAAAAAAAACAAAGTCCTTATTATAGATAACACGAAAAGGAGAAAAAAAAGTGAATTAAATACCAGGAGAAAATTTCATCTCAAACAAACTTTTGATAACTTTTTCTTTTAGTTGCTAAGTTATTTAATAAATATTAAACTGAGTAAAATAAAGGTAATGTTTTATGATGGTTTCTTTTACAATTTAACATGGTTGCTTGGTAACTTAATGTCTTGATTTGTTCATTCTTTGACTAAGTGCTGACTACTGGAATTAGATTTTACTTTTCCCCTATCTTACATCTGTTCAGAAACTTAATTTTCTCTCCTGCTTATAATCTCTTTCTAAGGTACTTATTAAATAGAAAGTTAGGTTGTAGAATTTTGCTTTTTATTTTTCACTGAATGTATTCTAAACAAACAGTCGCACATTTTCTCTTTGCCGAAGAGTTGAATGGAAAAACGATTTGTCAAAAGTTAGAAATGTGTGTTGTAAATGTTAGCATAAAACAAAAGTTGATGCCCTTAGATTAACATATATGAAAAAGAAAATTAATTGATTTGGTTATCAGGTATTTAAGTTGATGGAAAGGATCATCTTAAGTAGTTGTCTGTTAATGGTTAAATAAAAATATTTGTTTTATCTGTATGCTGCTCATTTTATGCCTTTTTTTTCTTCTTTGTTTTTGTAATCTTTTCAGTATGTAGAGCTCTGGTAGATGAAGTTAACTGGAAAATTAATCGGATAGATCCCAAGAAGAAAGTACAAGTGGGAAGTTTCCGTGTGGATCCAAGTGGCAATCAGAATACTTATGAAGTGACTATGCTAATATACTGTTTCATTTTAGTAAAAATATATTTTTTCATCATTACATGAATCTCTGCCACAAGCCAGTCTTCATTGGATTGTTCTGATGAAATTCTATATTTTCTTTTCATAGTTTTAAGTCATTTAGTAAAGTAGGCATAAATGCTTACATATTATGCTGAACATAAATCTCCACTAGAAACCATAAAAACTTAGCATAACTTTCCATTTCCTTAATCCCTTCTTTGTAAGCGACAAGAACTCTTAGAATTGCACCTCATTTGCTATGCAGATAAAAATTATGTACAAATAAAGGAAATCAATTGCATTCAGTAATATATGTATCTGCCAATTGCTTAGTTATCACTGTTTTGTAGATGTAGCATTATGTTAAATAAGGGTTTAGCTTATTTGTATGGTGTTTGATGGATTTATTCCAGGAAAGACCAAGAATATTTGATTCTGACTGATGGCTTTGTGAATTCTGCAGAGTACATTCAGCATAAAACTTTGTTAGCCATAGCATGATTTGGTCACCCTGTCATGTTTATTTTTTAAACTATTATCTTTGTTCCTACTGTAATCATGATCTACTATTCGGGAGTCCTCACATGATCACACACTGGTTTGAAGATGTTTTAAGAAAACAAAGCAGTTATTTTCCAGTAATTGCTGCTTTGTTTTAAATTACACACACACTATTTATATGTAACATCTCTTTTTTTGTCTTCCACCTTTTCACCTTATCATGACACTAGATAAGCATAGATTTTACCACATCGCATCTCACCTATATCTGTTTACAACCACCAAGGTTTGCACTTTGTAATTCTTATCTCTTTACTGCTCCTTTTGTTAAATGGCTGCATCTGACTTACTCTGTTTCAATACAGATGTGTGACTAAGGGGCTAGGTTTGCTCCCTAGTGTAGGCTCATTCATTTTAGTGAACCTCCCAAACATGATTGCTTTTTACTTATTTCTGTACCAGTCTGTTGGCATGGGTTTCCTCCCACAGCTTTCAAGTAGGGACTTCCCATTGCATGTACTGACATGGGGGACTTCAGTGGATGTTTTTGATCTGAATATCAGCCAGCTTCATTTTCAAAACTTTGCCACTGTACATACACTGGTTACCTGCATAAGACAGGAGGACTGACACCATATCCTATCCCCTTTGACTGACCACCCACATACCAAGGACAGTTTCTTGTGGCAAAAGTAGGTAACCAGAGATGGTCAGATATTTCCCAGGTGTAACTTCGTTTGTAACCACAACTTTGCCACTTTATTAACAGGTTCCATATGGTCGCTCTGAACTTCATCTGACAGAAGTGTTTGAGAATGTGTGTGAGGAGATGGCTAATTATGCAGAAACCACCAACGAACTGGGAAAGAGAAGTGTTATTCGAACATCATCCAGAAATGGCAAGGAGCTCTCTTTAACAAACCTCTCTATTAACAGAGAGCATGAGAAGACTATACGATATCTTGTGAGTAATTACTGCGCATTTACTACAGAAAGTTTCACTGCTAACATGAACGTTTCTGAATTTTGTGAAGACGTGGAAAGGGTGGGTGCAAAATAGCGAGAGACATTTTAAGGAATGATGAGAGAGCGAAAATGATTTCAATCAATTTAAGTGCTTTAATTGAAATAATTAATGATTGGTTGAAAAACCTTTGTGAGAGGAACTAGATTGATTATACATTTTCGTAATCAGCATCAACTGAATATAACAGAATTGCTTTTATTCTATAGATAAAAAAATAACTTTGAAGTAAAATCAGAATAAAACCAGAAACAGCAGCCGGCTCTTATATTATTTTCTAGAAATTAGAAGTTGAAGTCAACTATATTTATTTAGATTTTGCCACAGGGTAAACTAGTTATAATTCTGGACTTAACAATGAAATATGCATCCAGTATATTATATATGTAACAAATTTATTTGTATATGTAGTTTATGTTTATTAATATATGGTTGTTAGAATATATATATATATATATGTACATGACAAAATGTGTTACAAGGGATATTCGAATGAAACCTGGGGCTGGGTAGCATTGCAGCAATGCTATTTCTGCTGGGTCTCATTTGGACACTTCCAGAATAATGAGTTTATGCTGAAAAATGGTGAGTGCAGAACAATCTTTAAAATCTTCACATTTATTTTTAAATACTAATTTATTGGTTGGCTTTGTCAGTGTTTGGTGGCAGTAATTAAAAGTAAAAAGTTATGAATTATTTTTGTATTTGCTTATTTTGATATCATGTAGATGAACATGTGTAAGGAACTAATGTAGATTTAAATTCATAAATCTAAGGCATGATCAGCATTTTGTCAAATTGGAAATTAAGATCTTTCAAAATGTTATTTTACTATTTCTCTTTAGGAACATAAAAGATGATTGAGTTGAAGCTGCAAATGAAGTATTTGGAATTATCTATCAAAAATATCACCTATTGCAATTTTACCTTGGTAAATCCATCTATTTCAAATTATGTAATCTTTAAGATAAAATGCATAATTACAGACTAAGAAAACTCCAAAGATTTGTTTCTTAAATAAAATAGTCATGGTATGTCTGTATTTTATTTAAATTTTTTTTTTGTTTAGTTTTGCTGTCATGGTATCAGGGTCTTTAAACTTTGTTTAAAATATTCACAGTGATCATTCTGTCTGATTTATGATGTTAGCTTGATTTTTGTTTTGTTTTTAGTGTGACACACTCATTGAGGAACATGAGGAAGTTATGATTTCACTTTTTAGAAGAACTTATATACCGAAAATGGAAGCTAAGATTTGTGGAGAAATAGCTGGTAATTAAAATAGTTTATTAAAACAGTTTTGTTGTTTCAGATTTAAAATAAAAGTTAAAAAAAAAAAACATTTTCAGAGGTATTTATTTTTGGAGAAAGATTGACTGTCTATTTAATTAATTACTTTAAAAAAGAACACGTTTCAGAAATTATTTGGCTCTTTTTCCATGTTCATTCTTGCAAATGGCAAAAACTTTTTATTGGTTTCTTTGGAAAAGGTTATGTAAAATCCAAGAAATTTTGTCATTGTTATGGTTTTGCTTTACGTTAATGATACTTTAAATAATAAACGAGAAACTTCTGTTTTAAATAAGAGTAACCTATAAGCAGATTCTGGTGTGTCTTCTAGCTGTGCTTAGTGATTGATAGTTGAGCATGTTCATTGTAGTCTGGTGGTGATTTAATTAATGACCAAGAAATTAGCTTATCTTTATATTTTCTTAAAATAATATTTTTTTTCCTCTGTTTGCCTTTTCTGTGTAAAGCTGTTATGTATGAAACTAGATAAATGAAGCTGAATTTTTAAAAAAGAAAGAGTTTTTCCTTTGGTATTTTTGTGAAGTAAGTTATATCTTATTTAGTATCAGTAAAATTGGAAACATGGAGTTATCTTTGTTGCTCTTATTTCTAACTTGATTTATTAAAATGATAATCTTTTTGTTTGGGTTGATCTGGCTGTGAAAAATAAAACAAGTTTGCACATAGATTTTTGAAATTTTTTTTCTTTTTTCTGCTGTTGATATCCAATAAAGTATTTTTTCCCCCCTCTGTATCTCCCAGGACAATGTTCTGAAGAAGACTTTATGGTATCACTACCAACTGCTCCAGAAAAGGTAGATGTAGAAAAGGAAAATGATGAAGAAGATAAAGATGCACAAACAGCAGAGGCAGTGAAAACACAAGAAGAAAATAAGGGAACAGATCAGGAAAGAAAAGATGAGAAAATTACTGAAGATGAAAAGGAAGAATTATAATGCAACATATATTTTTAGTAACATTTTTATTTTTATGAAACTGGCTTAAAGAAAATATTGTTTATTTATTTTATTAATTTTTAAGAAATTACATATTTCACAAATCATTTTGTTTTTCCTCAGCATTCATTCATGTAACTGGCAGCTTTTTGATAATTTTTATCTTTGAAATAGCTACTTGGAACAGTGCTGTCATTGTTATAGTTTTAATTTATATGTTAATGTTACTTAATTGGTGAGGTTTAAGTAGATCTGTGTAAAATTACTGGAAACTAATGCATTGAGTCAAAAGGGGAGCATTTGTTTTGTTTAAAATTAATTTTTACAACATTAAATGGAAGAACAATTGAACAGTTTTTGCATGTGCACTAATTATTCTTGCATGTAGTAAAGTGAGCATCATTCTATTTTGCCAAAAAATCAACAACAAAAAAACATCCTGTTTATTTTTACAATGCTAATGTGCTCACAGCTCATACATCTTTGCTTTATCATCTTTGTTTTTCAGAAGTATCGCAAAACTTAAAAAAATATAAATTGCATGTAGAACATTGCCATTTGTTCTCAGGTAACGAGGCTTGTATGTGACATTAGTTCAATGTTTCATCATCTTTCAAAAATGATATTCACGCACTGTTAAAAATGATGAAATATTATTGGTGTATATTTAAAATGTTAATTTTCTTAGTTGTTGATACTTTAAACGGAATTCCTATTATTTCGATATTTTAGTTTGAATTTTAACCCTTTCGGTGCTTAATTAAATTTCAGGCTAGAAAGTTTCAATTATCCACCAAAAAATTAAATTAGGAATTTGATCAAAGTTGCAGGGGACTTTAAAAAATATGATGGTTTTCCCCCTTATGGCAATAGCGGGAAAAATTTTTTGGGAGCTGTGGGGTAAATCTGCTTCCAGCATCACATAGCCATTGTAAGGGTTAAATTCGATTTTGAATGTTTGACTTAATTTTTCTCCAAAAACTAAGTTGAATGTTTGTGGAAACTGGTAAATAAAGTATCGCTACCACATTTAGAATGAATGGGTAGATAAAAGATTTTGAAAGGATTTCTTTGGATTAAAGGTGATATTGTGATGTTTTTAGATGTTAGTGATGCTAAACTTATGTGCATAATGTCAAATACTGCTCGATAAATTATTTTTTTAAATTTCTTCCTCTTATACTTTATAAGCGAGGGGAGACCACCGGGTATAGTAGTCACAACGCCAATAATTCGAAATTAAACGTATAGATGACCTCAAACAGTAGTGTTAACTAGTTTAAAAAATGAACTAGGGTTTTCTGTTTCTCCTTTTGTTTGGAAAAAACGACAATTTAGTCAAATGAAGTTGTTATGAATTTTTAAGCATTGCAAGTATGAAGAGATGACAATATTTCTACAGAAATAATATGTTGCAGACCTTTTATGAGAATTACACAGTTGGTGAGCACCTGTTTTGTTTGTAACCTGTATCAAAGTATAAAATACAAATAAAACTGACTACAATTATATCTGCAAAATATCCAAATGTAACAATATTTTTTTAAAAAAAATTTGTCTGCATCTGAATTTCTGAATTAGCCAAGAGGGCAACTCTTACAAAAAGATTAAATTAATTTATATAACGACAGCTAGTTTTGAAAACAAAATTTTTAAAATGTTTTAAAGTTGCAGCTAACAACAACAAAAATGAAAAGTATAAACCCAGTGTAAATTGTTCTTGTAATGGCATAGTCTTTCGGTACCTAGTTTTAAAAATTGTTCGCTTATTCCAGGATTCATTTGTTTCATCGCATCTTTAAGGTCATTGTTGCAAATAAATTTTTTGTATTCAGTAGAGATGCTTCAATTTAAACATTTGCGCTGAAGTAAAGGGGCGATAACTCACCGGAAACGCTTTAAACCAATTTTGGTTTTCACCTGCGTATTGCTCACATTCGGCTGAGTTACTAGCAATAATCAGTTTAAAAAATAATAAAATACAGAACAGTTTGGAGTACCTTTATTTTTTAAGCGCTTTGAAAACTGCACCTTTTCGAAAGTAGTATATATATTTTTTTTTCACCTGTGACATCGGGACCATTCCATAACGTCCGACTGAAATCAAAACTTGCGAGTCACGCACCTTCGTTACTTCAACGTTCAGAAACAGATTTCATGTATCGTATTATTATTATTATTATTATTATTGATGATGTGATTTTAAATTAAATCTATTTTAAAGAGACCACCTAATTTGCCTCAAATATGACACAATAATCTTATACGTAAGAGATACATGAGCCTGTTATACGATGATGAATAGCAGGTTCGTGCATCTCTTACGTGTAACGTTATTTTGCGCCTAGTTACTGGTGGGGGGGGTCGTACGTTTAAATGCTACCAGGTTTGATACCGTTAAGGTGGCGCTATCCCGGCCGGGTTTAGCTTGAACGGTCCTCGTGTAAAGTCGTCTCTCAAGGAATTCAGAAATTGCTAAAATAGATAGTTTGTGGAATTCAGTCAAAACGATGCTTGTTTTACATTTATACTGCTGACGTGATTGGATTTTAAAATTTTCAGTTTTTAAGGTTGAACCGCCATCTCTCGGGAGAATCATGAAAGTAGTAATCTGAAATGTCTGGAGACTGCTAACCGACCAAACAATTCAGAACTGCGTTGTAAGGGAGATAACCTCGTGTTTTTTTAAACAAAACATTATTTACTTGCAAGACGAATTAATTTCGTTAACTTTGTCTCTATCTATAAAGTAATTTTAAACAACTATTGATACAAAAATATCAAAGTTGGCGTTTGTATATTCCATACTTTTAGTTTATTTATTCACGTTATAACACATTTATTTCTTCCTCTGTTAGATGGCGGAGCGGGCACAAATAAAGGTGTCATCACGACGTGCAAATGAAATATAGAGTTTATATGTGCGGGCAAAGATACACGATGCCAAAAAATGGCTGGTAACTTACTTTGACAACAGTCGACAAGGCTGAGAACACCAGACAATTTACTGAAGTATTAGAATTAAAGAAGGTGGCTCCGTCGACCTGATGCTACTCTTTGTTTTACTCTAACAGAATTAACTATTGCATCAATTGTATTATTCTATTTTCTTTGTATTAAATAACTTTAGCAAGCACCAAGTATAACTCGATGACTATTTAATCATTCTTTACCCCCCCCTAGAACCTTCCCCGGAATCCACTTTTTCGTCTTCGGTAACCTTGACGGTCTTGGGATGGTTTTTTCCTAGGGGTTTCCCGTCCCTGTGATCGTATCTATGTTATACCGGACGGAACGTGTTGGAAAATACCCTGACGAAGATGACGTCAGTCCGCCCGCGGTTACGTAGGAAATATGAGTTTAACGGACTTTACAGGGTGTTTTCTTGAAAGAAAATTGGCAACTGCTGGCTTGGGGATAGATTTTATATACGCAGTATTGGTGTAAACCAGTAACTGGGGGTTTTATGATACCCATGATGACGGCTTCCTGCCTTGTAGCAACTAAAATAATCATGGTTTACCAGTGATTTGATTACCCATCTTTCTCTTAAATAATTTATACTAATTTGCTACCATTATACATACGCATGAGAGAGAGAGAGAGTTGTGTATGTGTGTGTTGTGTGTGTTTGAGAGAGAGAGAAAGTGTGTGTGTGGTGTGTGTGGTTAGCATACTGGGTTTGCTGAGGTAAGGGGCCCGAGTTCGAATGCCGGTCGAGACTGCCTTGCTTGATTTAACGTGGCTCTCTAGCATGGTTATTTTTTCTTCTCTTTTCCTAGCCAACTTCGTGGGTTTCCTCCCACATCTTAAAGTTAGGGGCACTTGTAAAGCTTTTGTCTGCGGTGCTGCGGGCCCCTTTAATCCGGATTGGATTTCCGTGAAAGAGTCTTTGACCTGTGTCTCCCTGTTTTCGTACTGGAGTGGTAGCTACCTTTAAGCAGTGGAGTGACCGTTGACGGTCTATAAAAATCTGCTGGAGAAAATCACCCATCAGTCGTTAGTCTTACATCGGAAGTAGAAGTTTTTCATGCATCAGTGGCAAAATTAAAAAGAAAGAAAGAGAAAAAAAAACAACAGAAGACGAACAAGGGAGATAAGTCGTGCTGTCTTCACTTTTCATATAACTTTATTTTTTTTATTTTCGATAAATCTTCGTCCAGGCATCGCACGGCTAACAAGACCAACAGTAGAAGCTGAAGTGAGCCACAGCATCAGTACAGGTTCCTCGTAAGCGTATTAACATCTCTCTCTCTCTCTCTCTCTCTCTCTCTCTCTCTCTCTCTCTCTCTCTCTCTCCGCACACCCCCCTTCCGACGAGTGGACCTGGCTGCTTGTACAATACACAGGTGGTAAGCTGTCAGTAAACTGGTTAGCACAAATCACCGACCACTCAGATTTGTGGAAACTTCAGACTGGATGTGTTAGGGTTAAAACTAGGAAAACGTATTTTTAGTATGCAAAGATACTGAAATGAAAAGAGGTCTTTTTAAAGTGGTGCTGCTGTAACTACCTCTAACACGGTCGTCATAAACAGGTGATGGGTTTCGTACTCCCGTGACAGCAGCTTTTATAAACATTCACGATCTGGTGCAGTGTCGCACTGAATCACGAGTAAGGTATCTGCACAACAGGGCTTATCCGACACTAAAGGCGATGTTAACTAAAAGGGGTTTCTTGTGTGTGCGTGTGTTTATAATACGGGGTCGGTCTCTTATTTCATTGCACCGGGATTATGTCTTAGCGGAAATCGGATTAACAGGATAACCTCAGCATCTGCGTTGACCTTAATCCTAAGTTAGACGTAGCCACGGTTATCGTGACGTTTAAATTTCTACTCATTAACAGTGATGAAGCTAAACGACAGAAGAAATTCTAAAAGTTTTCTAAAGCAGGAACTACACAGGATCTCAT
Organism: Nautilus pompilius; assembly: GCA_018389105.1. NCBI lineage: Eukaryota > Metazoa > Mollusca > Cephalopoda > Nautilida > Nautilidae > Nautilus > Nautilus pompilius. Next base: position 25,858 of record JACATO010001753.1, on the reverse strand, counting down.
TAGAATGTCTGTCAAAGGGGCCGAGGCGCTTGGATTTCGTTAAAACTGGATAAGTAAAAGAAATCAGGGGAGGGTTAAGGATTTTCTAAGACACTGCACGCATTAAAAAATAAAAAACTTCTTGCAGTTGTTTTCCTTTCTCCTCCTCCCCCAACTCGCCCCATCCCATTCTCTTGACAACCTGGTTGTTTAGACACAGGATTAAGCAGGTTGTTGCTCCATAGCACAGTAGGTGAATCCCATTCGTTTAATGACACCCGAGGAAGGGCGGTACCCCGCTCTCCTCCACACGTTGACTACCAAGTCCGCGGATAATATCGTCTCCGATACTTCCCGAGTTCGCAAAGCGCTGTCGACGTCTTTCCCGCTATGCGTGGAATACATTAGGAGCTATGACAATCTGCCTACAATTGCCGTTCTCAGCTTCTCGGTTTATTTTTAACATTCGGTTTGTTAAAACAACGAGACAAGAATCCATTATGTCTTATGCAATCTCGCCCCCTCTCGGCCCAGGTCTCTCTCATACATATAAACATTAAGCCACGCAGAAGGAATTACCTAATTCCTAGTCATGTCTCCCAACGCAAATTTTTACTGGTCGATTAATGAAAACAGACATCAAGAATAAAATAACATCTTCAAGAGGAGAGCAATATTCATATGTATTAATTTATGAATTTATCCATATATAGATTTGGTATTTAAAGCAATATAAGAAGTATAGTGTTCACGTATGCACCTCATAGGATCCATTTCCGGTGTCTCAATTTTGACACGGCCATACATCCGGTGGTGAATTCACTCCCAGCATTCTTAGCGTATCACCCGGAAGTCATATAAGCAGACCCGTTAAGCATCCACCATACTACTAACGAACCCAGATTATTAACAGGATAAAATAAACCCGCAACGTAATTATTGAACACGTTTTTAAAAACGGAAACAAAACAGCGTAAGCCTATCTGCCTTTAATTGGATCCAGGCACGGAATACCCAGAAAGCAGGCATTTTTAGAAAATATTTTTGAGGTTGTCAGGGTTCGAAACCGTCATGGGTACAGTGTCGGGCTGTATGGGCACAGGTTTGAAAACGGATTCTATCATTGTTATTTTTAGGGTGATGCAAAACGTTTGGTAGGTACGGTTGTGACCAGGCCTGCTACAGACATCTCTGCAGAGATCTAATCGTTTGCTGGTGAAGAAAACGAGACTTAGAAAGTGTGTTTTGACAATTAGCGGCATATCAAATATTTCCAAAGGTAGGAAGAAAAAGTCTAAAAGCGCTGATGGCTACTATATAAGTTTTTGTTTTGTTTTGTTTTACTTTCCTTCTCTAATTTTTCTTGTTTAACTTTTCAGTTCTTGTTTTTTTTAAACAAGACAGATTTATTTTTAAAAGAAGATCTTATCACCTACATGTACTCACACGCAGTCATATAGAATACGAATTTAGAAACCATTTTCTCACCATAATGTGTTTGCACAGATTAGTAGGATAAGTAGTTGAAGTTATTTAAATGTGTTGTAAATTAATTGGTTTTCGTTTTTAATAAGTTAGGTCATTAATCGAGTGGAATAATCTGGGATCCATTTTAATTAATAAATATATGTTAAAGATTTCGCCTGGCACCGCTGTTTTGGTTTTCCAAGGATTTTCACTAGCGACGGATAAAGGTGACGCATTTGCAACTTTATGAGCACTGGAATTATCCAAGCAGGAGAGTGTGCGCCGGATTTCAAATCTACGGTTCAACATCTGTAAAGCAGTTCAGTTATCTCCCTTACATATCAGTTTTTGCGTAGGTTACAGCATCCATAAGAATAAGAAATACCGTGCTGCGCTTGAACTACTCACCAGGAGGCGTCTCTTCCGACGTCACTTAGTTGTGCCAACAATAATAATACAAACGACTTGGATAAATTATTACTGTCGTTAGATGGTTGAAGAAAATATATATCTGAAGCATAGCATCTAAACAGATGGGAGAGAGCAGTACGATTTACGTTACGGTTGTGACCAAACTCATACTTTGTTTGAAGTAATAGAACCATTATTTATCTCTCTCTCTCTCTCTCTCTCTCTCTCTCTCTCTCCTCTCTCTCTCTCTCTTCTTCTATTTCAATTTCAGAATCTTTCGCTAATCTTTTCAATTACTTTTCTCAATATCTCTTTCCTCTCAATCTCTACCTGAGTTCTCTATCTCATAGTCTTCTTCCAGTCTAGCTCTTCTCTCTCTCTTCTCTCACCCTCTCTCTCTTCTCTCTCTTCTCTCTCTCTCTCTCCTCTCTCTCTCTCTCTCTCTCACCCTCTCTCTCTCTCTCTCTCACCCTCTCTCCTCTCCTCTCTCTTCTCTCTCTCTCTCTCTCTCTCTCTCTCTCTCCTCTCTCTCTCTCTCTCTCTCTTTGTCAACCTTTTTTTTTTCCTTTCCCTAATTTATCTATTCTCAAGACCAGATTAAGAGTTTGCGAGGCCCAAGGCCAACGTTCAGTGCCGGGACTCTAAATCATAATAAAAAGGAAACAACTAAAAAATATGTAAGAATTTTCTTTTAAAGACATGAAATGTAGTATACAACTGAGTAAAACAAGCACAAATACATGTCTACTAAATTAAACATCAATAATAATAATAATAATAATAATAATAATAATAATAATAATAATACTAATAATACTAATAATAATATAATAATAAATAATAATTAATAATAATAATAATAATAATAATAATAATAATAATAATAATAATAATAATAATAATAATAATAATAATAATATAATAAACAATAATAATAATAATAATAATAATAATAATAATAATAATAATAATAATATAATAAAAAAAAACTATTATTTCATCCCAAATATTAAAAATCACGTAAAATGGCCTTCTCCCGAGCTTTTGTTTTAGCAGAGTCGTCAATAATCGAGTCTGAAGTCCGGCTGAGATCTGATCCAACTCACATAACTGAGAGATCACACGGTTAGTTTTGTGTGACAGTGGAGTGAGCACAAAGAACGAACGGCCTTCCCCTTTAATATTCGCTACAGGGGAAGTCAGGTAAATCCGGACCGCTGTATCTACGTTAGGAAATACTTCTGAAATCCTGTGTTCTTGTATATGGTGCAGCAATGTGAGGGCTCAGGTGACATCTTTGTGTATAGGCTACAAAATGGAAACAAAATTCATCAGAAAATGTGTCTTCGGAATCAGAACCATAGAGTTCTGAAATTTCCCCATGAGTTCCTTAATAGAAGCCTGTGACAACCTTGGAAACGGAGATAGTACACTAAACTTTTCATGAATATCTGTGTACACTTTGGCAAAGTAGTTCTGATATCAGAGAATCTGGAATCTCTGTATATTTCACAGTTCGAAATTTTTCTCTTGGTGAAAATTCAACTTCGTTATCAGTTTTCTCGAATAACCGTCATTCTCCAGCGTTATCGTTGTTGATCAGCACAATAACCGACATTTTCCCATCATGATCTTTGTTTTGTCTTCAAACTCGTGGAATTCGTCTCACAAAGATTCAACAAAAGATGGCAAACCATTATACAAATGAACTTATATAGTTCCATTAAACCGCTCTAAAATCGAGTCTCACACAAGACATGGCAGCGCCATTTCAAACTCTTTGACTTCTTAAGTGAATTGGATGCTCCACTTGTTGCTGTTGTTGATCGCTATCCGTTCCTTTATATGTCTTTTAACATAGGAAGGGTTTCTTCTCAGTTCATATTCAAAGCACGAGTGGCATCGCATCTACCTGACCGTCTTGTGTTTGATATGGTTTCAGAACCTTTTCTTGAATCACTGCCGTTAGCTTCCAAGCGATAAGTTGCATAATGCTTGTATAAGTCCAGAAAAAATATGCGCATGAGCCGGTTGAGAACAGAGTCGGATAATGGCTTTATATCCTTGATTCTGGCCTGAAGACCTGTGTACTTTCCTGCCATTGTCAGAACTTTACCGCGACAATCAAAAATAGGAAGTTCAAGCTCTTCCAAGGCGCTAAAGTACCCCATTTGATAAGGATTCTGCATCTTGACTACCAGTGGCTTGAACTTAACAGACCTTTAGACAGGCATTATCTGTATTTAATTAGCGAATTATAAAAGTAGGTTGGTCTGTATGAGTGACGTCAAGAGTGGAGCAACAGAATCTACAACCCAACCAATGTATCTCTCCTGATGACTCTGGGGCTACGTTAACCACTTCCCTCTCACTACTTCACCATTCACGAGTATTTAATAGAAGTTTTCTTTCTTTAAGTATCGAGTCATTCCCCCACCAGCACCACCACCACCATCATATATTCTCGCAGATTCTTTGAAGTTTATATCCACATTCTGTTCAGGCAGCAAAATGCTAGCACATTTCATCGGTAATGTTTGTCTACGCGGCTGTATACTCTTAGCAACCGTTCTTTACCTCCTGCCGGTCAGGAGATCGTGGACACTCGTGACCAATGGTCATAGTGGTACACGTAGAACCATCGACCTCAGTGAAGCAATTGTTTTTAGTTTGAAAAAAACAACAACACACAAACACAAAACGAATCACCGCCGATTATCTTATATTTCAAGAATTCTTGCTCTTCTTCGAGTTTCTCCCATCGTTTTAGACATCCATACTTATCGGTGCCACCAAAGTCTCGTTATCTTCCGGCCGTTTTCTTCAGCGTGGTTAGACAACTGTTGTCTTTTATGTACCTTATATCTTATAAGCAAAACTTCATTAATCGTTTCTGTTGTATCTTAGTACTCAAACACACACACATACAAGAAGCAAACACCTTAGGTTGCAGACTTAAATGCATTATTACCTACAAAACATTAACATCTCATTTACGACAATGTACTTGGTTTACGTCTTTATCTCCGAGGGTTTGCTTGATTTCTTTGAAAACATTACTGTTTAATGTGGTTAGCCGGTAAAAATCAGAACGGAGACTGGAGTCTCGCACGCATTTCAAAAAAGGTGTTTGTTAGATGTACGAGCCGACATGAGAGAACAGAAGTATTTTCGTCAATATCCATCCCACCTTAAGTATTAATCATCACCTGATGAGAGATGAAAAGGCGCCTTGTTCTTCGTGTGTATAACGTTTCATCTCGGCGGTCGATACCGATCTATAGCACCTGTATAGTAAACACGGCTCACCCGGCCCGCAAGCTTCCTTCCTACCGCAGGTAACTAACCAAACATCGTTGTCAGGTAAACAATGAAAACAAAAGATACGTCACCTGCTCACCTGGCAGATAGCTCGTTTAGATGGAGGGTAGCAGTAATCAAGATTCACCACAAGCACCACCTGCTGGGCATAGATTCTACTTTTCTGTGGGTGAATGGAGGCCGGGATAGTTAACGGTGCCATTAAGACACGTGTGTTTGTCTAGATATTCTTTCTGTTTTATAGCCTACAGCGGGTGATAAAAAAGACATTTAAATTTTGTTGCTAATGGTGTTGTTTTTTTTTTGTTGTTTTTTTAAAAATATTTTTAAATAATTAATTTATGAACACAGGTAAAGGTGGATAACTTTTCCTGAGAGCTCCCCATCCCTCCCTCCGCGCTGACTGCTGATTTAAGGATCTCGGCCAGTTACTTCTCTTGACAGCTCTGTGGGTTGAAGTACGTGGAAAGATGCAGTCTGTTTGAAAGATTTAGCCAAATCTGTAACAAACAAGCCGGGTTTTTGAGCAAAAAGAGGATACCAAAGATAGCACTGGTATGCCTCCTCCTTCTTTCATCAAGTGAACATTAGGATGAAATGCATTTTAGAATCTACAGAGAGAACAACTTCCAACAAATTACTTTGTAACATTAGTACGCAGAGTACAGGAGACATCTGAAGTGTTATGCACGTTATTATATATTATTTGAGTAGCATCCTTTATGAACCAAGAAGAAAACAACAAAAAAAACAGTTGCATCAAGCGATCATTACACGTCATTAAGTATAACAATTGTGGATCGATGACAGCAGCCATAAGACTCAAATCTGTTTGAGAGTTAAAGATTTAAAATATGTAGTATAGTAACCATTACGGTTCGGTTTACTTTGACCGATGAGGTCTTTAGTGTTGTTCTTCGGCCTTTTAATTACCGCAGTCAATGATGTGCGCATGACGTCGCTAGAGGTTAGTGACATAATGACGCACAACTTCGACAGTTGTTTTCTAATGCACATCACGTGAAATCCGATGGACCTACAATTGAGTCCCGAAAGATATCTTTTGTTGTACGAAAGGATTTCTTTCCAGGACCTAATTATGTTATTTCTAAAGTATTTTGGTTTAGGTTTCGCTTATCTCTTTGAATAATAAAATCAAGAATTGTGGAGTTTGGCACATATTTGTATTCGTGGTTCGTTATTATGCCAGCCGTCAGAAACGGATCGTGTTGTTTGGTCTCTGCATCAACAGCACGGAGATGCTAATTCTACCATTCTGTTTACTGACATCTGAAAAATAATTAATCAGAAATTTAGGTTTTTCTGTAGTAGATGCTAGGAATATTATCAAAATATACCGAAAAGACAGAAAACTTTAAAAAAACAACAACAGAAGATTGAAAACACACACAAAAAAAGTTACTGCAGATCTGAAATGGTTTCTCCTATCAGTCGAGTTTACTGTTGTGAAAATGCTATCACTTACATTTAACTTCATATTTTCTAAAGAAAAGGTTCCAAAGATATCCTAAAAGAAATCACCGTAGGATTAAGAATGTAAATTATTTAAACTTTTTTTTATTGTTTTACCTCGGAGTTGCTATCTATAGTGATAAAGGGGGGGGACATTGCTACCGTTACGAGCATGAGTAAGTCAGCTCCCATATCACTGCTTCCGGTATAAGAGAAGTTCCAAAAAACGTGTATTTACTTCTGAAATGTATTCTGAAGGAAAAAATGAAAAACACCGACGAGACAACGCTGGGCTGTCCGTCCGGCCGAATCCTTATAACACCCGACGACCCGTGGAAATGACAACAGCTGCATTCTGCATTTAGGTAAATTTTTACCGTAATTAAGGAAAGGTGACCAGAAAATGCTTAATTTTACTCTCCAACCCCCACCACCCTCTACCGCTCTTTGAGTTATCGCGCTTGATCTAAAGGGAGAGAATCCAGTTTTCTACCCATCGACAGTTGGCAAAAGAGTATATGGTTCGGGCTTGGAGTGTCTTTTGTTGGAATTGACAGAGTTAAGTGTAGGGTCTGAGTATTTTGTGCGCGATCCTGCGTTAGAGTTATCCACTTTCCCTTTTAAAAAAAAAAAGGAGGAAGATGGTGGGGTTGGGGGAGAAGACTTGCGTGGTCTGGTTAAAAACGAGTAGAATCTCTTACGTATCTGGTAATAGATTACATCATTTGTTGGGGCACAAGAGCCGAATTAAAGCGAAACAGTTCCGGGAAAACCTGACAAATTAATTCCTGTTCGTGTGTTCGGGACGGATTTGTAGCTGCCCACACCACACCACACCCACCCCCCCTTCTCTCTCTTTTAAAATTTTTTTTTTTAGGTTTTAAAAAACAAAAAACAACCTCTTAACCTAATAAAGCTGCTAGAAGCGATTTTTAAAAGGAAGTAAACTTAATACGACAGGCACTACATCTTTAATCGCAAGCACTCCGCTTACAACGCGGCGTAATTATGCAAATGTACGAGTTCTGGCTGGCGAAGCGTCGGAGTTCTACAAGTCTCAGCCAGCAGCAGCATTACCATCGACCATTAGATCGGCGGCTATGACTTCATTTACGTCGGAGCATGGCTGATGAGCTGGCGGCAGCGGGATTGATACGGTTATGGGAGGTGTCTGGGGACCGGTAGCGGGGAAATTTATAACCTCCTCCCCTGCCAAACCGAAGGCCCTCTGAGAAATCCCGTGTCACGCTTATATAAACAAGAAAATATCAAAAGTAATTTAGTGGCCGGTCTGAGGAACACCCGGCATACAAAATCAAATAAATCCGGCGGATTACACATGAGGAATCATTGCTATTAGTTCAAGCAACCAGTGAAATATGCAGGCCCGGGTCTTCCAATAGGGGAGGCAACTGACCGTGAAATTTGCGACTACGGTGGAGCGGGTAATCAAAATGTCATAACACCAGCTACTTGACAAATTCGCTGCCGAGTTTATCACGAGGAGGGAGAGTATCCGCGAAGGATGGCAGAGAAAGAGAGAGATGGAGGGAGGGGGGGGGAGCGTAAATAGCGGGGAATTGAGCAATCTTCAGCGTCACTGACACTTGACGAATAGGCTGGCAGAATAAGTAAGCACTTCGTGCCGCGGCCAGACAGAACGGGAGATAACTGGGAGGGGTTTTGCTTTAGCGAACTTTTTCTCGACGCATTTGTTATTCATTAAAACGGAAAACTTTCTTTCCAAGGGCTGTGGGTGGGGGGAGGGAGGGAGGGGGGTTTGTTATAAACCTAAACACCAATTAAAGTATTCTGTTACCGTTTCTTGTTTGTATATTTTACGCGATTATAAACGCAGTTTCGGATTAAGTTCGTATAAAACTTATAACAACTCTGCTCAGGGGGCCACCCGACGAGCTGAGGGTTGCTTTGGGGTGGCGGTGGCTTCATCTCTGGTGACCGAACGCGTTGGCGGTTCTCGTGCGGAACCCGCCCACCCCCAACACACACATGTATCCGAAAGGGGCCCACTAGCACTCTTCATTTCCGGAGGGGCTCCGCGCGGCCGCTGGATTCGAGCTTGGGGCTCTCTCTCTCAACCTTGGAAGCCCAACCATCTACCACTGGGCCACCGGCCGCCCCTAGTAAAACGTTAAAAGGGGGGGGGACAGCAGGTCTTCTGGAAATTACCAGCAGTTTGCTACTGTTTTTTTCTTATTTATGTCTACAGCAGAACCAAGACAGCAGCCTGGTCTTGGTGGAGTCCGCCGGCGATGTTTCGCTCTCATCCATCACAAAGACCGCTATCGCTGTAACGAAGCAGATCTCTCCGAAACACCCCCAAACTGTCTGTCTGTGCGTACGTCGCGCACCGCTAAAGTTGAAAATCTGCAATCTATTTTCTATCTAAATGCAAACCATTTGTGAAAACTGAAAAAAAAAGAAAAAAACGGAAACTTGCTAATGTCACTTATTCACGTAAAATACCCCTCCCCCTAATTCTGACTATTATGAATAGGGTAATAATGCTTTCCTGGTATCATCAGTTTTTGCTTAGTACACCACACTGTATATTGTGTGTATGCGTATTTAATAATTACTTCTTTATAGTAATGTTTATGTAGCGTAAACTTTCCTTTACAGGTATGTGGCTGGGGTAGCGGGCTGCTTAAGGTATGGTGTGTTTGAAACCAGGCAGGTGCCCAGCCGAATGGTGAATGATTTCTAAGGCCACTAATAAAACGTTTTTCGTGAGTTGCATTCCCTACGTGAACGACCGTTACAAACAAACAAAATAACAATGTACCCGGTTAACAGGGTAGGAGATGACCGGTGCGATTAATAATAACCCGGTTACACAATTGCTTATGCTGGTTGGTGAAAGTAGTCTTGTCAGTCTGTTTTGGGTAGGCCACGAGATCCTGCCTAATTATTAGTTAACTCTCTCTCTCTCTCTGGTTATCTATCTCTTTTGTTATCTCTCGCTCGCTCGTTCTCTCTCTCTCTCTCTTATCTCTCTCGCTCGCTCGCTCTCTGGCGTTGTCTCTCTCTCTCTCTCTTTGGTTATCTATCTCTTTTGTTATCTCTCTCTCTCTCTCTCTGGTTATCTATCTCTTTTGTTATCTCTCTCTCTCTCTGGTTATCTATCTCTTTTGTTATCTCTCTCTCTCTTGTTATCTATCTCTTTTGTTATCTCTCTCTCTCTCACTCTCTTGTTATCTATCTCTTTTGTATCTCCTCTCTCTCTCTCTTGTTATCTATCTCTTTTGTTATCTCTTCTCTTGGTTATCTATCTCTTTTGTTATCTCTCTCTCTCTCACTCTCTTGTTATCTATCTCTTTTGTTATCTCTCTCTTTCTCTCTCTCTCTGCTAAGTTACTAAGTTAGAAAACGATAAAGAAAAAATAGCATAATATAATAACTTATTTCAAAAAATCAAAATTATCCACGTCTTTTGTCTATTTGAGAAAGGTTTATGTTTACGACAGAAAAATAATCAGTCCAAAATATAAATATCTAGCGCATAAACCGTTTGTTTTAAAGTTAAATATATGCTTCATATTTACTCAAATGCATATAGATGGATTCATGCTGCTGACCCCTGCGTCCTACGACTTGCGTAGGATTGAGAGACATAGGAAGGAATAGCGGTAAAAACTTTTAGTTCTTTATTATTATTATTATTATTATTATTATTATTATTATTATTATTATTATTATTATTATTCTATTATTATTATTATTATTATTATTATTATTATTATTATTATTATTATTATTATATATTATTATTATTATTATTATTATTATTATTATTATTATTATTATATTATTATTATTATTATTATTATTATTATTATTATTATTATTATTTAATGTTGGAATAAAGTTGTTTTATTCGAACATATTATTTAATAAAATTAGTTTCATAAAGCATTGAATAATATTATTACTGTTGTTTCTTTCCGCTCCCATTGATTCTCAATAATTAAAAATGTAACAATAGCTACTGGACACGATTAGTCAAACCGCTCGCTAATCCACAGGGAGACAGGAAAAGAAAGCGGATAGATGCGAGCCCGCTCGCACCTTAAGGGTTTAATTTTACGGTAAATTTATTGTTCTAACAAACCCGACACAAAATCCTTGATGTGCTGCGCCGGGGAATTACCTGCGATAGACAGGAACGCGTGCCTGGCACCTGTAAACATGACGTACCGCGGGAGGCTGAGGCTGGCCCCCAGGCCACGGCCAGCACACTTGTAGCTCGTCAAGGAAATGGACTTTTGGCATATCAATCGAAACCTCCATTTACTGAAGCATCTCGCTCCTGGGAGGCTGGCTGACTCCGGTGTTCCGGCCATGCTGGGCGCGATATGAGGCTTTACGGTTCAGGAAGACCTCGCCGTAATTCGGATCTGGCCTGTCTTTCACCAGGACCCAGTAAAGCAGAAGGCTGATAGACTCGACTCTTCTGGGGGGGGGTTTAGATCATCCTGAAAACCACTTGTAGTCATCCCTGATTTCCTCCGCCTGGGCGGATAAGCGAATGGATGTGGTCTGGTGAGGGAAACTCGAGAAATAAACAGATTAAAAAAAAAACACACACACACAAAACAGAACAAGCAGGAAGGGGCCCCGCGGACGGCACGCGCAGTTATGGAAAAGAAGGCTCACGGACTAATTTCGCCAGCGCACAGCTGGGGACAACAACAACAACAACAACAACATTATTTTGCTTGGAAGAGTTTCTTGGGCTTTGGGGCAGATTCAGATTCCCCACCAGGGAGTTACGTTTCATCTTTGTATTTTTTTTAAAAATAAATCCACAGTTTTAAGTCTCCTACATCTCTAAAGCAACAAACACGGGGCTCAGGAGAGTAAAAGAGAGGGTGACGAAAGACGTGTCCCCTTCCCCAAAACCAAAGCAACCGTAAGAACACTAAACACAAATCCGAGTGACGCCAGATTCCGCTGGATTAAAAGATTATCGGCTCAGATTGTATTCGTACATCCTTTGGTTTACAATGACAACTCTTCCTTCGCCGGCCGGCCATGTGGGTTTCCTCCCACATCTAAAAATGAAAAAAAAATAGGGACCTTCGTTACGTTCGTTGGGGACAAAACCACTGGTCTTTGGAAAGAAAACTCCAGTCACCGCCCCATATAGTTGCCCTTTGTTCTCGGCCCAAGACCCGTTCGCCGACTCACAACTTTAAGATGCCGTTTTACAAAATCCCTGCAACAACCGGGTTTTTTGGAAGAAAAACAGAATTACCAAAGCGTGCTGAGTTATCTCCCCTGTTATAGAATCTTATAAAAGGAGGGAGATAAAGTAGAATCCGTTAAGTTTGTAACATCTTCAAGTTTGGCGCAATTTATCTTTGATAAATTGCGGAGTAATGGACCTCGAATACGCAGCTAATCCCATAACGGAAGTGTTTAAAACAGAACACGAATACTGACCGGGAGGGAGGGCTATTCATTTAAGTATAAAACTGGCGTGTAGTGTAAAAAGAAGTCACGAGATGGCAGTAGCAGCGCAGAGAATAATGCAATTGTATATGGTTGTTGCCAAAAAGCCGTGTAAACAACGCGTAGAGTTTAGTTCGCTAATAGAGTGGTACAGGATGTGTGAGCTTTACCCGGTGAGATGGAGATTTCGCTAGAAACTGAGCATCGTGCCATTCGCTATTACTGAGTAAGACGTGGATGGACTTCTACTGGCACTCTTCCCGAAATGAGACTGTCGTATGGAGGGACGTTTCAGGAAAGGCTGTCATTCAGTGGCAGATGACCCTCGGTCAGCTCAGCCATTAGTATCTTCATCACAACAATGCATGGCCACACATCAGAATTTTAAGCTGGAGGCGATTCGCGACAATGGCACGAAAGTTATCGCCGGGCACACCACCCACACCCCCCACACACACTTCCTGTTCTTTCGATCCATGCGACTGCTGGCTGTTCCCGGTGTTGAAGTCGAAGCTTAGAGGATGCTAGATCAAAAGATTTAGCGTGCTACCCTATCTAAAGAAGGTCTCAGGCTCCATTTAATGCACGAGTTTTCAACGTTGGACAAAGTGTATCTGACTGCAGGGGAATATTGCTTCCTGTAGATGAGTAGCCTCATGTATACTTTACAGCGTCGGTCTAAGGATTAAATTAATCCATGTGCGCGCGCGCGCGCGTGTGTGTGTGTGTGCGTGTGTGAACTTTCCGTCAGAGAATCTATACTCAATAATTTCGCTTATTTATCTCCTCTTTATCTATTGTAAATTGGCACCTGACAATATGATGCACCTTATAAACCCCGTTCTGATTATTTTCAGGATTCTATTTTTTGCATTTTCATGATCCGTTATATCTTTTAGAATGTTTCTATTTTCCCCTTAATTTTCACACCTTGCTTGTTAACCCTTAAGCGACCCCCCAACCACGCACACATAACACGTGGTGTCCCATATTTATTTAGTTTGCGGTATCTGAAAATAACATAAGGAAGTAAATAGCAAATTAACTTCTTTGAGAACGAGGATCATAACGAAGAGCTACAGCAACAGAATACTTACTATAAAGTCTGACTGCCTTCTAGCTAAACATTGTAATTGACTGTCCGTATATATATTTAGTTATTAGTATCAGTTTTTATTTGACATTCAAATTATTTTGGCTTCCCTAAGAACTAAATGTTCAAATAATTTGCTTACCCCTGACAAAAAATCAAAGATGCTCCACAGATGGACAGCTACTCTTAACAGTACGGACTAGAAAATGAATCCATCATCATACATACTTATCTGTGCAGTTAGATTGGCGTTGTTAATCAACTTTTCTTTCATATCTGCATGATTAAATATATGGAATTAACGGTAGTCGCAGCCGGGCAAACATCCCTGTGGTACTTGCTGTAAACACTGTCATGTTCGTAGTGAACCCGGTTGGGAACGGGGAATCACTGTAACTAAGCAGCTGTAATTCAAAAATTAATTTAACAAATATTCTATTCAAGTAATTTATTATTATTATTATTATATTATTATTATTATTATTATTATTATTATTATTATTATTATTATTATTATTATTATTATTATTATTATTATTATATTATTATTATTATTATTATTATATTATTATTATTATTATTATTATTATTATTATTATTATTATTATTATTATTATTATTATTATTATTATTATTATTATTATTATTATTATTTATCTTCTTTCTTTCTCCTCGTTCATTCGCCATAATCCAGGCATTTTCCGTGTCTATATCTAATTTCCGTACTGCTCACAAATCCGTCAGTATGAACTATGATATCAATATTATTAATAGACAGGCACGCATACTTTTTGAAGCAGCGTAGCGATTCTCCCGGGTAGGGGCTGGCGGACTTCGCGGGGTTTGGATGTAACCGTTGGGAGTCCTGACTCAGGTTACAGAGCTCGATCTCGCCCGACAACGAAGCCCCACCCCCCTTTCATGCAGTGACAGATATTTTTCAGGATTTGCAGCTGCCACGTTGCATGAACAGTGAAGTCTAACTTTCGAGTAGATTTACCTTTATTTTCAGAATTCTTTGATTAACTGGCAGCCAAGAAGCCAGAAGCGGCTTTGGCCTTTCGGCCGAATTAAATCATCGCGAATTTATTTGTTTGTTGTTTTTTTTTAAAAGCTGACTTTGACCGTTCACTCTTTTGGCTGGAACAAACGGTACTTCTCCAACCATCTCCCCCTCGACCCACCTACGCATCACCTGTCGCCTATGCGATGTCGTTTTCTGCGTGTACCCGCGACGCGAAAAGGGAAATAATAGTGTGCACTCAATTAACCTCGAACCGACCTTGCTGGCAAGGTAAACCGAAACCGCACCGGTCGTCTAGTGCGGTCAGTTCATCTGCCAGTGGCGACACTATTGACTCACTCGCAGCGGTGCGCTACAAGCCAGTTTAAAACCACCAGCATAGTTCAACCTATTAAGTACCGAGTTCGAGTTACCTTTTGGATGGTAAGTATTAGTAGAAGGATATTTGAGGTAATTAGGGATAATTACACTGTAAAAAGAAAGCTCAAAACATGGCGGCCCTATTTTAGGTATTTTCCATAGTAACTTCCATGTCAATGCATAATTAATTACCAATCACCTACGATTTCTTTACAGAAGAGTTTTAAATTATTGTCTTTTCTTCACTATGGATTATGCAATTTCATCTAGCATTAATGATGTGAATATTACTGATGCGTAACTTTGAGTTTTCTAAGTGTAAAAGAGCACCTATAATATAGATGTAACTATACGGAATGTGTGCATACAACTACATATATATATTTGTAATTATTAAAAATATATCATAAGTGCAGAGAGGACTTAACAACAACAACAACAACAACAACACAACAATAAAAAAAAACAACAACAACAACAATAATAATAATAATAATAATAAATAATAATAATAATAATAATATAATATAATAATAATAATAATATAATAATAATAATAATAATAATAATAATAATATAATAATAATAATAATAATAATAATAATAATAATAGTAGTAGTAGTAGTCGTAGTAGCAGCTCACAGGTGTTTGTCTAAAGCAAGCTGTTGGTTTATCTTCTTTTCTAGCATCATCTTGTAACATAAAGAAAATCAAGACTCAAGCATTTAAGACGAGAATCCTATAGTCTAAAAGGGGGAATATAATGTACTCTGTTTATCTAAAATAACAAACAAAACAAAGATTAACAAACAGCAAACTGGCAATTAAGATAAACTAAGCACTAATATTTATTAGAATTATCGTCATTAGTTTTCTCTGTCTGAAATACTGACTAAGCATTAAAAGGAAGATTAAATATTTGTTATGCAATGCTCTCAGCTCTTATCTGGAGCTACATTACAATTAATCCTCTTTCGGCTTTACTTGCTGGGTATCTCTGATATATAACGATTGCATTTTTCTTACTGCACAATCATAGTTTCGGTCTTGAAATTCTACTTTGTAAGGCTTTGTAGTTGACCATTCTCGACAATTGCAACCCTCGCTATTGATTAGGTCGGCTTTTCTTCTTCCTTTTTAAAATGGTTCGGGTATATCTTTAATCATTCAGCGAATGACTGTATGAAAACAAAAGTTATGTGAAGTTAAGGTGATTTAATTGCATTTAACGTATATCAGCCTAGTCTTTGCTTTTTTAAAAAAAAATGAAGTAAATAATAACTTAAAGAGGCTTGCATCTTTAAATCTACAAATTCTATTTTGTTAGACATTTTTTGTTGCCATTACGGTTTTTTTAATGGAGTGTTCGCTTCAAACGTCTTTTCCAGTGATGGAGCTATTAGGAAATATTTAAGCGAAACATCGGGTACAATTTCTGAAATGCTCACAAATCCGTCAGTGTGAACTATAATATTAATATTATTAATAGGCAGTCACGCATACTTTCTGAAGCAGCGTAGCGATTCTCCCGGGTAGGGGCTGGCGGACTCCGCGAGGTTTGGATGTAACCGTTGGGAGTCCTGACTCAGGTTACAGAGCTCGATCTCGCCCTACATCGAAGCCCCACCCACCCACTTTCGTGCGGTGACAGATATTTCCGCGTTTGCAGCTGCCACGTTTCACTTGCAAGCACCGTTCAAAATCGCCACGTCTGGTCACGTGAGCGGGCTTCAGCGACGCCACGAGAGCGGACATCCGGTAGCGCCATGTGATCTGCTTGCTGCTCGGCTCCTTGGCGTGCTGTTGGATGGGGTGCGGAGATCCGCTTATTTCTACTCCGTACTGTACGTTTTTATTAAATATACGCCCATGTTGGCTGATTTGTAAATACGGGGCGCGCAAATCGATTGGGTTTTAAAATTTCGATAGCCTCACGAATCTCTGGAACGACCTTCACATACCACCTGTTTCCGGATGACTGAGGTCCCCCACAAACCAGTCACAACACGGAGATTTTTAAATCCCCCCATTTTAACCCTACGCCCGCCCCTTTCTGCATATATATTTTTACCTTTTTTTTTCTTCTTTTTTAACTCCAATTTACCTCCTTAAAAAAAAAAAAAATTCCATTCTGCTGATGCCGGTGTATCGATTTTCGCCACTGATGTCTCTTTCACTCGATCACGGCACTCGTAACGGTCCATGTCGTTAACAGAGGAATCCCGATGTTTGAGATGGTTAAACACTTTCTTCGATATGGCAGCGTCACGTGGCAACGACCCTCGCTCGCGTGTACAAAAGCCACCATACAAACACCGTCAACAAAAGCGCTTGGTCAAATAGAAGAATAACAAACACATCTTTAACATATTAAAAAACAAAAAAAACAAAAACAAAACGGAAGCTGATACAGTTGCTAAAAATGATGGTTAGTAAGTTAACTGCCCGAGGTTTAGACGTATAACGGGCGAGGAGAAAGTACAGTTCACAATGGGATAGAGTGGTCTACGCTATTAATAAATATATCCTACGTGAAGCTTGGAGCAGAAGGACTCTGATTCCGTTAGGTACTTACACTTAATTCTAAACTCCGATAACCCAACGGCACAGGACGGATAAATTCCTCGCCAAGTAAGTAGCACCCCCCCTACGTTTTGGGACAGGATGCCAAGTGCAGTCGCATACTCGCGCCGCGATGTCCAATCTTCGCTAGTGCACGAGATTCTTGTACCTTTGTCGTTGTCCAAACTGGACAGCTGGAACGGCGAGATCCCACCAAGTCGATAGACCGACTGTAGCCGTCGTTGTAAACTGTTAGAGAAAGAAAAAAAAAAATTTTTTTTTTTAACTTGCAGAGTGTGAGAACAGGACTCGAGGAAGAGACGAACGAAGATCCGTCTAACATTTTGGCTGATTCAATTACCGGAAGAGTGAGATCATTTAGAGTTGATTTCCTCTGATGAGGATCGTGAGGAAATGAATTGTTTTCGGAGAGCTAGTGCCTTACTAGCGAAGGTACTTTATTGTTCATTAAAGCGCCATAAATAATTACAAAACTTTAAGAATCTAATAAATCTAAGTTTATTTCTACTCAGTGTCGCTCAGATGAGATTGAAGGAAGGTTTTGCATGCAGATTAATAAATTCTTTGGGTATTTGTGTGTGTGACTGTGTCTGTCTGCTGTGTGTGTGTGTGTGTGTCTGTGTACGTGTGTGTTTTTCTCTGTGTGTGTGTGTGTGTGAGGGGTTTGAAAATGGGTCGTACGATATCACAGGGCCGGCAGACTCCAAGTCTGCTGATAAAGACCCGGTCAGACTCTATTAGTTCCCCGCTGCTTCCTTGTTCTCCCCATCGCCGAACGTAACCTGTTAACTGACGATCGATCCGATCGCTCTACAATTTCCGCGTCTCTTGTGTTCCCAACGACGCCCGGGGGAGGGAGGGGCCGGGACAGTTATTAACCGTGGCACGTTCCGCAGAGTGGAAACACCAAAAACTGTCCCATCTCACCGTTTCTGCGGAGCGCACATCCAGCATGAATCACTCTGCACGAGCCCCGAGCCAAACTTTTGTCGCAAACAGATAAAAAAGAAAGCAGTTACCGTCGCTCAGGGTCAGCGGTATTTTCATCAGCGCACGCGTCTGAGGTCCCATTGTGGCAATTAGAAGATTTTGCACGAACCTCGGGTTCCTAATTGTCTCTCCCTACAGGCATCTTGTAACGTTTGCTTTCACGTTTTCCCAGTTTTAAAGACTCGCGCTTGGAACATTTGGGGGGGGGAGGAAGGAAGAAATCCATCCTCGTATTTTCGTCATAAAAGAGTTGGAAAAAACCCCGTGTGTGCTTATTAACTACGTGTTCGGCATTTAACGTCGGTAAATCAGGTGGAGAGGGAGATAGATTCCTTTTTAACTCTTGCAATGCAGCCCGTAAACCGGCTCCGGAGTCCAAATCCGCGCGTCTCGTCTCTGTAACCTTCATCATTGACTTTTCGTTTCATTGCGAAAGTTCATTTTCCCGTTTCCACGGCAACTAGCGAAGCGCCCGACAACAACTCGGGAGAAAAAAAAAAAAACAACAACAACTTATTTTAGTTTCCGCGAAAGCCGGTGGGGGGCGCCGGTAGTTCTTCCTGGAACCGGTACTGACGTCAGCGGCTTCGCCCTCTCGCCGAACCGACTTCCACTCCTTTGGTTGTTGTTTTTTTAACGATAAAATGCGGCGGCTGCGTTCGTCGTTAGGCTCTGGCTGCTGCTTCTCGGACGAAGCTCTCGAATAACGTCAGCAGGTCGTGGATGCTACTTGTACCCGTGTAATTCTACATGTCGACGGCGGGCTATCTGTATGTCGAAAGCGTCTTTTGGAAGTTATAGAGTCACTTGGAAGCGAACTCTTCCTGGTTAACACTTTACCAACGGCCGTAATAATAATAATAATAAATATATGAAACAGACGAACGAACCAACCGCTAGACGGCTTACTGTGGCAATCGATGAAGTCGCCACTCTGCTACCATGGACGGTATTAAAGTTCGGTACTCTAAGCCGAGACGTAATCCCTGTCTCTTTAAAGTTTGCCAGCTTTACATAATGTTTGTACTTAAACATCAGTTGTTTTTTTTTTTTTTTCTTTCCCCAAGCGGGATGTTTATAATGTCGGACTAGCAAGAAAGACATTAGACCATGTTTTCCATTTTTGTGTCATGTGACTACTTGACTTCACTCGGCACGGACGTCTTCCAGTAGCCCGTCTGCATGTGGTGTCTGCGAATGTCTAAGTTGCCCGATATCGCGTTAGTACTGCAGGTGTGCGTACCTCGAGTTTTGTAGTTAAGAAAATAAGATGGGGAAAACCCCCCCTTTTTTTAAAATACTTGGCTTTTGGTTGAGCGATGTCGTTTTTAACCCCCCCCTTAATAATACTGATTCTTTGAAAAACTATTCTTGTAAGGTTTTAGAATATACTCCTTTGTAGCGTCTCTCTGTCTCGGGCCGCATCGCGTTTTCTATCCGCTGTCCGGGTTGGCCTACGTAAAATACCGACAGAGATTCTCAGTCTTTGCTCTCCGGACGACGCCCTCAACGACGTCCGCGAGACAGCAACCGTTTTTCCTGTGGCTGACGGCGCTGGGGCTGTGCTGTAGTGATGATTCTGGTTATTAGCGGGGTGGTGGTACCCGCGAAAAATCCACGGCTGGTTTTCGTGATCCTCCCCCCCCCCCACCCACCCACAAAAGCTTTCAAGTGCGCATTGTCGCTTGTCTTCCCTCTGCTAGACGATTGGTGATTTTTTAATTACTGCTGTTGTTGTCACAAAACGCGTCTTATTTCATCCTGGAATTACTCAGAACGTCGACAAACCTTCAGTGAATCTCGGGAAATCGCATTTTATGACACGTGGCAAAAATTTCTCCATTTGAAAGGATCTCTCTCTCGCTCGCGACCCATCTGTTTCGAGCTCTAGCGCCAGATAAAGCTCGCTCGCGCTCTCGCTCTCGCGCGCGCCTCTCTCGCTTCTCTCGCGCGCGCGCCCAGAGACAGAGATCGCTCAGTCGAGATCCGAGCGAACTGTAGAGCTGAGTAAGCGAGCTCTAGGCGAGAAAGATGTCGCGCTACTCCAGCAGGCGCGCGCGAAATCTCCAGATCCATTTCTCTCGCCGATCTCTCGCTATCTCTATAATAGTCTCTCTCTATACTCTCTCAGACTATCCTCTTATCCAGCGTCTATAGCGCGAATAGCGCTAGCGATTTCACAGCTCGACTAGCCATAGATATTCTCTATCTCTCTCCTCTTATCTATATATCCTATATATATCTCTCATCTGTCTCTTCTTCTCCAGCTGTCGCTCTCTCTCCATTCTCTCTCTCTATCTCTCTCTCTCTCTCTCCTCTCTCCATCTGTCTCATCTCTCCATCTCCATATCAATCTCTCTCTCTCTCTCTTCTCTCTCTCTCTCTCTCTCTCTCTCTCTCTCTCTCTCTCTCTCCATCTGTCTCTCTCTCTCCATGTCTCTCTCTCTCTCCATCTTCACATATCTCTCTCTCTCTCTCTCCCATCTTGCTGTCCTCTCTCTCCATATAATATATATATATCTCTTTCTCTTGTTGCCATAATGTTTCTCAACAGCCACACACGCAGTTTGCATAAGTTTAGGAAATCACACGAAAACCACACATTTCTGGACTTTAGGGGATTTCTTCTGCTATTTACAATAATTAAATCAATATTGTGAAGTAAATTTTCGTGATATACATCCCCTTCATGAAAGGCTAGCATCATTCTAGCATTTATTTGTTTTTTATCCTTAAACAAACTGCTATTAAGTAGTTTGATTCAGAAGCCAAATAACTGCAGAGGTCACCTACCACCTCAAACAGTCAATAAAACGCGCAAAAATTAATTCTTCTACAGGTGATAAAATCGAAGCTGTTCATATAAGGCGCATTTCATCTCAGATGCCAGCTGTGTCCCTTTATTATAGTTTTTGTCGAGTTTACAAAATATATCGTGAAGCAGGTTTCTACAGAAACCATCTCGATTTTTGCTTTAATTCATGTTTTTAATTGTTGAGATACAAACCTTCCTTTGCGCGAAAAAACAAAACAATAAAAAATCTATTAGATTCTTAAATGAAGCTACTATGAGAAGAACACGCATATTTAACCCTATAACACCCTGTAGCCAACTCCGGTAGTACGATAACGTAGCGGTAAAATCTCTACAAGTGTTTATAACTGGCTAGTGTCTCGTCGAGCCGCCAGCGCCAAAATGGCGTCGTCTTCATAGCTTTAGAAGTGAACGAAATGCACTCAGGTGGTCCTCACATGATTTTCTCTGTGACCTGGCGGCAGCCTTCACGAGTAATTAACTGTTATTACTACGCATACCAGGTGCAAAACTACCACTCTTTAATGAAGTATTCTATATTTGAAATATATATATTTATATATTTTTTCCCCTCATACAAATATATTTAGCATAAATTCTGTCATGATTCTTTAACTTTAGACGATCCAAAAACCGACACAAATTCATCAATTGATTAATTAAGGAAATCAATTTGATGGATGATGAGAGCCCTCAAAAGTTAAAATCGTCGGTCGGCAAAACTCCCCGGTTATTGAAAGGTGAACGAATAATGGATACACAGACGTGCCGCAATTAGGTTGTTAATTTTTATTAACTCGCATGGTTACATTAAAATCACACTGGTGCCCCTGCTTCAAAATGCGAAAAAGCCGGAAGTGCGAATGTCCATTAACGCAGGAGGTTCCATAGAGTTTTCTGCTCAGCCTCGCAGTGTAACTTCAGCTGGCCGCCTTGTCACGAGATGCTTTACCTTGGCGGAAGTGACGCGATGTCCGTATGATAGCAAGAGCTCCATGAAGTTGGCTCCCAGTAAAATGATCGTTGTGAAAGAAAAAGAAAAAAAAAGGGGGGGCCTGAGTGATTTCATTTAATTTAGAAAAGCTACAGAAAAAGATGAAAATTTCCTTTGAACAGCCCATACGGCAGCTCCTGTAGATGCCTGTCCTGAAAACATTTACAGATCCCCTTCTTTATGTAGGAGGGATAAAAAAACGGGGCACGAAATAGCTCTGCTTGTCTCTATAAGCGGGACTACTATTAATCCTATACTAAACTGGTCTCTTGAGGAATGTTAGTAAACCAACCATTCTTTGTTCCGAATTTGACTCTGGATATGGCCAGTTGGGTCCTCTGTTTGTTCGCCATTTTATGGATGGAAGCAGTATAAATTTAGAAGACCACAGGTAAGTCAGAAGCTCATGAAGAATACGAGATCGATTATAGTCACCTACACGTTAGAGTAGGAGTTAACAATTTACCCTTGTAGCGTCTGGTCTGAGTTTTCCCTATATAATCTAACCTCTATTTCATTTGGTTATTAATTCTCTAATATTCTAAACTGGCTAAAGATTTTCGCTACTTGGTTTTCGCAGCAACTGACTGTAAAAAGGGGCCGTTCTAGAGAATACATTCACCAAATCATGGAAAACAGAATTCTGTTTTGAACATTCTGCCACCAGGGGGATTCTTCGTATTTCAATTATTTTATAACGTGATCCTCCCTTATTTCAACGATGATTACCTTGAGATGTACAGGATGCCAAAGATATGGATATCTGATGGTTGTAGCAGTTCTAGAACTAAAAATCAATTAGGAACGAAATTGGTGATTGAGTTGAGCCATTCTCGAGGGAAATGTGTAAGGATGTAGTGGTCAGGAGAATTTTAACGTACTTCGCATTGCAATTTTAAAAAGATTTCTTCTCGTTCCGCTTGAAGCCGGTGGCTTTGGGAGCAGTCTTTTCCAGAAGCGAAGACATCAGATCCGCAATACCGAAAAATATGAAAGAGCAAGAAAGCAGCAGAAAGCATCAACTGTCACGCCAGGTGTCAGCAACCGAAGCCCTTGACTGCTATGATGGCGGATCCGAGTTCGCTTCCCGCAGGGTTCGGACTCGGTTTGACGTATCTCCCTGGCACAGTTTCTACATGTATTTTTTCCCCGCCAGCCGGCCGTGAGACTTTCCTCCCACATCTAAAAAAAAAAATAATTAAAGGGTAAGGATTTTCCTGCCAAACTCTAAAATCCCTGTTTCTCCACACGGTGCAGTGTTGACAACGCTTCCTGGCGGACAACCGCGGCACTACGCCCGACCACTAGGGTTGTTTCCAATGTAAACATTGGTGTGGGGTGGTGTACGTCGTGGAAGCAGACAAAGTCAGTGAATGGAAAAAGAATTCTGTCATCACTATTTTTCGATTCTTATCCTAATTTGTTTTTGTTGTTGTTGTTGTTTTTTTTATAGATATTATCATTTCTTCCGATGCGATATCCGGTACAGAATCATATCAATATAATTCGGTAATATTGCTTGTTTTGTTTTTTTTTTAATTGTTCATCTACTCGCGGTGAGCCCGAAGGAACACCGATTGATTACCCAATCCGCCAGGTACCGCGGGGTTCTTGTGACTAGTTCTCAGAAATCCCCGGAATGGCTGTGAAGACAACAGGTAGGAAAACGTTCGCCAAGCTGATGCGATTCTGCTGTTTCCGAGAGCTTAACTCCCTGGGCTATCTCCATCCTCCTTCCCTGCGCTTTAAAAAGGGACACGGCATCGCGACCGATTCCGGTTCGAAGGTCTCAGCGGTACTTCATTCGAACCTATACACGCACATAGACCTCCCCTTTTCAGAATGTAGTCGTGTCTCTCTCTTCGCGTGGCTGTCGGGTGGATCTCCCTCGAGATTTTTTTTAAATCGGTCTGCGTGCAGTTTCGAGTATAGTTCTCTGATCGGTCGACGTTTCGTTTCGATTCGTTTCACGGTCTACTTCTGGCGACGAGTGTGAAGCACAATC
This sequence comes from Nautilus pompilius, assembly GCA_018389105.1. Lineage (NCBI taxonomy): Eukaryota > Metazoa > Mollusca > Cephalopoda > Nautilida > Nautilidae > Nautilus > Nautilus pompilius. The sequence continues at coordinate 1,868 of JACATO010001753.1, read as the reverse complement.
ACAGCAAGTACACTGAGGGAGGCTTTATTATTTGTGTCGCACACTGGCGGGTATTTACAGAACTAGCGCCGATAACGGGCGGCGGGGCGGGCGGGGCGGTGTGTTGACGGGAAGGAATAGAGAAATAAAGGGAGACGAAGTGTACTAAAATGAAACTGCGTGCATCACTAGGCCTGACAACGTATTTACTCCAAAGATGTTAGCTAGTTATATTATGTACAGTATGTATATACACATACATATATAGATAAGTAGGTGTTTCTACGTCACAGACGTCATAAAATCGCTTAAGATATTGCACACGGCCTGGTGGCAATGGCCCGGTCACGTTAACTCTTGAACATGTCGCAGAGCAGCCGCTCCATTGGGGTGTTGCCGATGGTTCTGCCAAAGAAGATCTTCTCGATTCTGTCAGAGGGAACGTAGCGTAATGCCGGCAGCATGAGCAGCAATCGTCCAAACCTACAGAGAAACAAAAACACTGCGGTAATAACCAAAAAAAGAGAGTCCTTGATTTTGAGAGGAAAGTTTCCAGCGGGAAGTTAAAGAAAATAACACCAACTAGCCGTCCTAGAAGGAGACGACCAAAAGTGAAGAAAGCCGAGGACCGATTTCAAGGCGCCAGCGGGAGCTGACAAGTAGTAATAGTTTTTTTTGGGGGGGGGCTTCCTCCAGATGGCGCTGAAAACCATTCTTTCGTTCTCAAAGCTGATTGGTGTTCGATTTTTTTAACTATTAATAAACAAACACCGTGAACTGCGTTCGAGTATTCGTGAAGAAAAGCATCATAGTTTTCAAAAACCCCGCCGTTTCGAATCGTCCCACAAGGGGCTTGGAGACTGTCCTGTCCTTGCCGCAGCACGAACTTGTATCGTCAGTTCTCTTCTATCGCCACTCTAAAGATGGCCCTGGTTTTACTTCTAGTGTCGTCGAACGCGTCGCAGTAACTGGCACAAGAAAATTAACGGCGACAGTTCATTCCTGTCCTTCTCTCACAATCATTCGAAATAACTTATTCTCGAAATATGTCGCACAGTCGAGAAAAGAGAAATGATGGCGCTGAAACGAATATTCAAACATGTTGCGATTCATTTCATTTCATTATAACCAAAAAAAATATGAAGTGCGCCACCTGAAGGGAGAAGTAAACAATTTGAAATGAAATTTTACCTGACTTTCTCATGCGTGACGTTTTCTTTCTTTTCTTCAGCTTTGTGAAGAAAAACAAACTTCAGAACAGAGAAACAGTAATTTCAAGACAAAATGCTGGGATTTTCTCCCTTGTTATGCGAGTATATAATGAGAGAGAGCGAGAGAGAGAGGAGAGGAGAGAGAGGACTATGGGTTGGCAGGGGGGGTGGGATAATTCATTGAAGTTTTTTCGCAGAGGCTGAATTATATTTAGTTTTGATGATGTAACCAATACAAGCGACATCTCTCTCATCTTATTTCCTGCAAAGAAATCGTACTAACGCAGAACAAATTCTAAAAGGTGTAATTTCTTTTTAAGTTATACGTCTCTATGGAAGTGTACTTTAATGAACATTATTTTTAAAAAATGACAGACGTTCAGGATTTATTCACTTACTTTGTAAAAATAATCGTCTCGACTATGTATTTATTAAAAAAAAAAAGCACAAAAAATCTAAGATTTTGCGTCGGTACTTTAGGAAGATTCTGCACATTCCTTTAATAACTTAAGGAAAATATTACAATTTTAATCATTCGGTGAGTCATCTAATTTTAGTGTATTGTTATATATATTATATATATATTCAATTAATTAATGAATAATTGCTCAAAATATTTTAAATGACTTTTTGGTTTGTGTTTCCTCTGTGTAAACTTCTGAAACTAAGTGCTGGCTG
>JACATO010001752.1:42500-46029 GCA_018389105.1 Nautilus pompilius | reverse complement strand
GGGCCTCGACCTAGGAGGAATTGGGCGAAACGTGGTGTGGGGTTTGACGAAACGCATTTTACCCTGTTTTGCAGAGAGGGCAGAAAAGGGTCACACAAATCACTTGGTTCTTCTTGTGCGGTCCGAACTGTCGAGGCCTCTGGTGATGGAATGACGCTTTAAACTTTAAAGGGTGTTTTGCTGGCACCCCCTGATCTCTTGGTCCCCCTCAGATCGAGAGTACATTTCAAACCCTACGTCAGCATTACTTCCGTTCCAATCTATCAGAGACGGCTACTGACTGTTCCAATCTACTGTGTTTGCAATATACCTTCTTGGTTTGACAGATATGGCCGATATTTCAGGCCTCTCCCATGGTCACGCCGCATCTCAATCTAACGGAACCGCTTGAGGTGAGCTTGACACACGCATTCGCCATCTCCATTCTCAGCCTACCCCTTTCCATCCATTACGTACAATATTAATGAGTGAGTGGGGGAAATATCCATCTCTCGGACACAGTTCAGCAATTTGGATTGTTTGCCACATCGTGTCACAGCTGTTATTTGGACAAAAGGTGGCCCAAGTGTTTACTAGATATAGGTCTTAATAAGGTGCCCCAGCCCCCTCATCCCACACGCACGCACGCGTATTATCGACTGTAATTGTAGACTCAGAAGTTAGATATCCAATATTTCGAGTATAATGAATTCAGAAGGGCATTATTTCAGACATGGTGATCTATGTGGGTTTCTAAAAACTTAATGGGGGAAAATGGCAATATTTTGGAAAATGTGACAATTTAAAATCTAACATACAAACAAATGATATCTCACCTCATGACGACAGGTGCGACTTAGAAAGAAGTATTTAAAAGCAGACTTATACAAGAGGTTTTGAGTACAGCGACAGCCAGCCTACCACCCGGGCTGGTTAGGAAGACAGATTTAGTTACTGCTATTTATAGGGGGATGCTAAATGTTTGGCCATGGCTGTATGTTAACTTGGGGCTGTCAAAAGTATATAACTTTACAAAATGTCACAGTATAAGCTTTGCAGCCGCCACTATATATGAAATTGAATTTACTGCTAATATTTTAAGTTACAGTGTAGGAAAAAAAGTTTTAGTTCGCACTAAATATTTATTTAATTTCTTACGATAGAAAAAAAAAAAAAACGGAGAATAAAGCTTACTGGAAATATTTTTACCTGTACCAGCCAAAGGTATAATTTAACGACTGCCTTCACGTGCCGGATGGTTCGACGTTGTACAGGAAGTGACCCGGCTGTCGACAAGAAACATTCACCGGAGTCCGCCGACTGCGCCTCCCGTCTGCCGCCCCCTTCATTACGCAAGAAAGGTTCGTTTTTTCGCATGTGTGGAAACGCGTCCAGACCTACAGCAATTTGGCGTTTTCCTGCAGATGCACAAAATCATCTTAACCTAAATGGAAAGTAGAAATTAAAGGACCGTAAAGCAGCCAGATCCAGGAGCAAGAATCATAAGGATGAGTTATAAATGGCAAGATTCCGCAGAGAGAAGAAGGTAAATGAAAGTACGAAGTAGACTAAAAATATTCATTTTCAGTGAGTCTATGCTGCTAAAGTAACTTTGCTGTTTAGGAAAAGGATACCATGCAAGGATTTTAAAAAAAGAAAGCATTTTTTATAGGTTTTATATATTTTTCTGATTCCTATTTTTAAAACTGATTATTCGCCTTTCTTCTCTCTCTCTCTCTCTTCTCTCTCTCTCTCTCTCTCTCTCTCTCTCTACTCTGCTCCTCTCTCTCTCATCTATCTCTATGTCTCTCCTCTCTCGTCTCTCTTAGTCTCGGTATGTTGGTTTGTAAGATTGAGTAGCAAAATATGGTATTTAGATATTTTTACATTTATTTATTCGTATATATAAAAGAAGTTTGAGTAAAGCCGGCTGGATATCATAGCAATGCTATTTCAGCCGGGATTCCTTTAACGTCTCTATTATATACAATTTGGATACAGTATTTTAATTGCTTTAATTACTTGTTGATTTCTATTAATTAGATTAACTGATTCCTTTTCTTTCTTCTGTCTTCATAGTCGTCAGGTGACATTTAAAAAAAAAAAACTACTTCTCCAAAACAGAGAGATGGGGGAGATGGCGTCAGTAGATAGATGACGAGAAGGAAGGGAGATGATGTCAGTATAGAGAGGGATGACGTCAGAAGGAAGGGAGATGATGTCAGTATAGAGAGGGATGACGTCAGAAGGAAGGGAGATGATGTCAGTACAGAGAGAGTGAGATATGACGTCAGTGAAGAGAGATAGGGGAGATGGCGTCAGAATAGAGAGAGATGACGTCAGAAAGAAGGGAGATGATGTCAGTATAGAGAGGGATGACGTCAGAAGGAAGGGAGATGATGTCAGTATAGAGAGGGATGACGTCAGAAGGAAGGGAGATGATGTCAGTATAGAGAGGATGACGTCAGAAGGAAGGGAGATGATGTCAGTACGAGAGAGTGAGATATGACGTCAGTGAAGGAGAGGGGAGATGCGTCAGAATAGAGAGAGATGACGTCAGAAGGAAGGGAGATGATGTCAGTATAGAGAGGGATGACGTCAGAAGGAAGGGAGATGATGTCAGTACAGAGAGAGTCAGATATGACGTCAGTGAAGAGAGATAGGGGAGATGGCGTCAGAATAGAGAGAGACGACGTCAGTACAGAGAGAGTGAGATATGATGTCAGTGGAGAGAGAGATAGGGGAGATGACGACAGAATAGAGAGAGATGACGTCAGAAGGAAGGGAGATGATGTCAGTACAGAGAAAGGGAGAAATATGGCGTCGGTATAGAGAGTGAGAGATGACGTCAAAAGGAAGGGAGATGATGTCAGTACAGAGAGAGTGAGATATGACATCAGTGAAGAGAGATAGGGGAGATGGCGTCAGAATAGAGAGAGATGACGTCAGTACAGAGAGAGTGAGATATGATGTCAGTGGAGAGAGAGATAGAGGAGATGACGACAGAATAGAGGAGATGGCGTCAGAAGGAAGGGAGATGATGTCAGTACAGAGAGAGTGAGATATGACGTCAGTGAAGAGAGATAGGGGAGATGGCGTCAGAAAGAGAGAGAGATGACGTCAGTACAGAGAGAGTGAGATATGATGTCAGTGGAGAGAGATAGAGGAGATGACGACAGAATAGAGAGAGATGACGTCAGAAGGAAGGGAGATGATGTCAGTACAGAGAAAGGGAGAAATATGGCGTCGGTATAGAGAGTGAGAGATGACGTCAGTTCAGAGAAAGGGAGAGAGAGAGAGAGAGATTACGACGAACTACACAGAAACTACTCCGTTTTTCGTTGGTTTCTATTTCCGACTCCCTGACAAAGCAGAATGAAAAGTTCTTCCTGCAAATTTTTGATTATTCTTTTTTTCTTATTCTGGTTCGTCCCTAAAAGCAATTCTGTGGAGGAAAAAAAAAAAAAAATCAAATTGAAAATTTTTTCTCGGAGTATTTTCAGAAGAATTGGAGCAAATTTACTGTCTCTTCGCCTTCTGGCGGTTCCGT
>JACATO010001752.1:0-37500 GCA_018389105.1 Nautilus pompilius | reverse complement strand
GCTTCTATGTGATATTCTCTGTTAATTTACTTCATCAAGCTGTAAATGGTAATAATAATTACCTGATTAAACCACAGTTCATGAATGGTGCAACGAATCTACAAGAATCACCAACAATGCTGATCGTTTTCGATCACAATTCGATCTCTGCACTGCTTCGTTAAAGAAAAAGAAACAGTGAGGATAATTACAAGGAAATGCTAATTTTCCCAGGAGTGCAATCGCAAAGACTATGGAAGGACTATCGAGAGGACAGGAAAGAAACGCCCTGGGGGAAATGATGGGGGGAGTTCGCTGAGGGGAGAGTGGAAAACTTACACTCGAATTGCGCCAGAGCATCATTACGAAGGTTATTGCTCTGCCGTTGAAGAAAGACCCGGAGGAGTGAGGGTCACAATGAGAGGGTGACAGTCGTAGAGCCTGGTATCGTGAGAAATGGAAGGTCGATTGCTTCTATCTGAGTCAAAATTTAAATGAAAAGAAGCGGTTTGTTCAAAGAAGAGTTGGCGTAAGGTAGGTGAACCAGCGTGCAATTGAGGCAGAAATAACAAATGGACACGTGTACATCGATGGGCAGGAATGGTTAATTGGATAAAACTTATAGATGAATGGATGCTAACAAGGGCAATCTTTTTTTTTTCTTTCTTTTTTTAAATCATTCTGCACGATGGATAAAATCTACATCGTATTTCAGCAAAACAACGACCTCAAACATACAAGCGAACCTGGCTTACTTTTTGGGGGGGTCTACTAAAAACCAAAATCCTGTTTAACAACTGCCTTGACCACCACCAACAACACACATCAAGCAGACGGAAATGTATACATTCCGAAAAGTTAAGAGAGCCATAAGATCCATTTCTGACCAATGTCAACGTTTGCAAGACACTCAGAACTCACATCTCGACACTCCGACGAAAAACTGTCCGGGAGTTCGCCACGCAGAACCTTTCCATCTTTCAGAAGAAATGGACCCACAATATTTTTTTTTCTTCTAAATTATCAACTCCTATTCAGATTTCGCATTCAACGCAGCACTTTCCACGCTTCTATACTTATAATTCAGATTGGTATACAAATAATTACTGTTAATAAACCATTTTTTAAAATTTTTTGCGTCCGTGCTAAAGTATATTAATTCATATTTTGCTATTTATTTTTTATTTCGAGTCTCATAATTACAGACAGTAGTTTTAATCTCAAAAGTCATTTATACATTTTCTTCCTGTAGCTGACGATATTTTCTCAAAGTTTCTGGTTTGTTTTTTGTTTGTTGTGTTTTTAAGGTTACTTGCAGCATCTGATGTGTCATTTCCCGAGAGAGAGAGAGAGGAGAGAGAGAGAGAGAGAGAGAATGATGTCAGTACAGAGAGAAAGATGTGACGTCAGTACAAGGAGGGAGAGATGAAGAGAGAGAGAGAGAGAGAGAATGATGTCAGTACAGAGAGAAAGATTGTGACGTCAGTACAAGGAGGGAGAGATGAAGAGAGAGAGAGGAGAGAGAATGATGTCAGTACAGAGAGAAAGATGTGACGTCAGTACAAGGAGGGAGGATGAAGAGAGCGGAGAGAGCGAGAGAATGATGTCAGTACAGAGAGAAAGATGTGACGTCAGTACAGGGAGGGAGAGATGAAGAGAGAGAGAATGACTTAGGGGTCTTGTCCCACCCACGTCTCAGAGTTTTTAATATAATGACACAATCTGCTGTGACAGATCGTGGTCTTTCCTCCTGATGAAGACCAACAGCTCTTTCTAATAGTCATTTAAAAGCTGTTAAAATAAATGACCACATATTATAACTGTTATGAACTACCGGGGGTGTGGGAGAGGCCATATCGCATTCCTGCCTACCGTTAAATTAAGCTCGACTTGGCGGCATACATAGTTGCCTGTCAACACGGAATTACTTGTTTTATGGCAAATGGCATTTTATTGTAACCAGTTCGCGAGCTTCGATCGAGTTTCAAGCTGTTCTTTCTCCCCCTTTTTTCACCCGCCACTTTTGTTCCCAAAAGATGTCGACTTTCCAAGACCGTCAAAAACATTTTAAAAGGTAACAATTCCCACCCGTGACGGTACAGCTAACACTAATCTGAGCCCCAGAAAACTCAACCTGTCAGCATTTTCACAGATGTAGCATTTGCTTAAATCTACTAGCACATCTGTTAAGTAGAGACTCGTTTTCAGATCGTACGAACGCATCACGTGGTGGGCGGGAGGAAAGTGACGCGTTAAATATCGAGACCGGGCTAAATGGAACATTCTGAAGATGCATAACTTCTACGAACCAAAAATAACGAAAATCAAAGATGTAAAGTAAAAACCCCTATGCGATTACACTTATAAATGTTATAGATATCAGTGTAAAAGATCAAGAAAAACGTTTAGATCTTTTTTAATCAAGCGACGTAAGCAAACATGGTGCTATTTGCTTTGCCCAATACATTTTGAAAGTGCGTAGTAATTTCTATCTACGATCAAAGGCTGATGTAATCTATCTCGCCGATATAATCTGGTGTAATTATAATAAGGATGGTGGTGCAATCGAATAGTATAATTTTCTACGAAATAAAGCTATCAACGAATTAGTGAACTTTTTTGCGAACAATAGTTAAATATACAGGATGTACCAAAATGATGTATGCGCTTTTCTTTTCTATAGCTTAGTAAACAAAGACTCGTTTCTAGATAGAGTTTTTGCTTTATACACCAGACCCCCGAAAGACGGCGCGTTACAGTGGACGTTTAGAATGTCCGCGGTGTTTCCACGGGCATGGCTGTCCGCAGCACCAAAAACTGTCTGCTGGGGCTCGCGGATGGCGGCTGGCGTCGTGGCGCACACAGCTTTGTCCTTCGACACGCCCTGCCGGGGAAACATCTGGCGGCGTGAGATCCGAAGACCGCGGTGGGCGTTGACCGGGTCCGTGTCGCACAGCGAAGCGTTCGATCCAAGAATTCCTCATACAGTTTTTGCCCCCCTCCACCACACACATACACACACACACACTGAAAACACGTGATGCCAAGAGTACGTTGTAGTGCTGCACGGTACCGCCCTCTGTGAGCTTTCGAATAAAACACCGTGACGATAACAAACCTCACGTCAGATCGCGGAAGTGGGTGCGCATCTTTTTGATACACCCTGTACTCGCGGAGGTCGGCGCGATAGCGATCTGCTACACATAAGACGCTGAACAGTCGGATCACAGAAACCTTTACACGCTCTCGTCTATGCCTAGAAAATTATCTGGCGGTTAGGCCAGTTACGCTTCAATACTACTATCTATCTGTAGCCTGGCTATATGTATATTTTTTAATCAGAAAACAGATGAAATAGCATTGCTTAACATCCTTAATTATCATTCGGTTAGCAAAAGGGCCTTTCCAACGTCACTCATTCAATTAATCATCCTGCTCGCAATAATCTAATTCTCGAACCTAGTTCTCGTTGTAGCCACGCTATTAGACCCCCACCTTCTACGAAGCTAATTCAATATTTTGTTCATTTTCGGGGGTATTTTTCTTTAATATGGATTTGCGTATTATATTTAGACTTGGTCTAGTCATTAGTCCGTCCCCGACAGCGTTAAAGTTAGTCCAACTAAAACAAAACAAAAAAAGAGCGACAATGTGCTGAAGATTAGGGAAAGACAGGAGCTGCGCTTCGGTATAATTAACACAAATTGCTATACAATGAACTGCTGCTATCGATTAACTTTCCCATTTCGGTAAATCTTCGCAGACTGCTTGTTTTATTGAACTGTTTGTGGTCCGAATGGCGATAAATTAAAAAGGGATCAGAGAGCGTCAGGAAATATTCACGGCACAGATGTTCGACGTCCTGTGGCTGCGGGTAAACTCGGCGACGGGTCGGTGTGTTTCTCATCTGAAGAGCCCGGAGAGTCGTTCTCAGATGAGAAAACGGGATCCGCGCTTATTCGTAACGCCGAGTCCGTCTTTTAAAGTCGGGAAACACCGATTTACGGGAGAAGCTGAGCGACGGGCGCCCGCATTCACCGGCTTAGACTTAGATGTCCGAAATGAGCATTATTCCGTGATACGGACGATACACATGGATTTGTCTCGGCGAGCACTTGCGCATTAGAATTATTTGGGATATTGCCCCGGGCGCGCGCGGTGGGTGTGTGTGTGGGGTGTGTGTGTGTCGGGTGAGGGGACAGGGCCAGCAGTCTGCGTAGGGTTAATCCTAAACACACACACACACACACACTCTCTCTCTCTCTCCTACTGACGTCATCTCCTCTGTACAACGTCATTCTCTCTCTCTCTACTGACGTCATCTCTCTGTATTAACGTCATCTCTCTCTCTCTCTCTCTCTCTCTCTCTCTCTCTCTCTACTGACGTCATCTCCTGTATAAACGTCATCTCTCTCCTCTCTCTCTCTCTCTCTCTCTCTCTCTCTCTCTCTCTCTCTTCTACTGACGTCATCTCTCTGTACTAACGTCATCTCTCTCTCTCTCTCTACTGACGTCATCTCTCTGTATTAACGTCATCTCTCTCTCTCTCTACTGACGTCATCTCTCTGTACTAACGTCATCTCTCTCTCTCTATCTCTCTCGTCGTAGATGTCGCTGGCTGCTGCGCATCTGTTTCTGTCACCTCGATCAAACGAGTAGACAGACAGACGTCCGCGATGGAGCCGGTGAGGTGGCGGGCGACGAAATCCAATAGAGGCGCGCGCGTCTCAGATCACCGGTGTTTCCCTGCTTTTAAATTAGCATTAGTAGTATTAGTACTAGTACTGGTATTAGTGGTGGTGGTGGTAATATTATTGATCCGCAGCCCCGGCGTCGGTGGAGACCGTGATATATGACTATCCTCTGTCCGCTGTTGACACGAACGCAAATTGATTTTCCAGTCGCTGGAGAAGCTGACGGAACCCTGGGGTTGTCCGTCAGGGAGGAAGGAGGATGAGGACACAATCGCCCCTTACCATCTCTCTTCTATATCCGCCCGCCTGACTGCCCTCATCTAATTAGCGAAAAGCAAGGTGATTTCTTTCAAAAGCATCCTCTTGAAGGGAAAGAATCTTTCAATATACAGCAGTAATTGACAGCATCAATAGAAACTTAAACATTCGAAAGTTCTAACTCTAGATTAGGTTAAAAATAGTTTGAGAAAATTGCCTCCAAAACAATGTACCAATTGAAATGTTTTGTTTATTTTAGAAATTAAATAAATGCCTGTCCGACGGCTCAGGTATCGTGTTCAGATGTACGCTCAGAAAATTCTTCTTGAAATGCTTTTGACTTAAATTTAAAAATAGCGATTAATATCTGTTAGAATCATATTTTTTTCGCATGTGAAGCTTCGCACTTACATTAGTTAACAAGAACAATTCTCTTAAAAAGCATTTGAAAACTTTTATTAATTAAAAAAACAACAATATTATAAATATGTGTTTTCAGCATCTCAAGATTCTGTAGACTGCTGACGCTGGGGTTTGAACGAGGAATCTCCGGTTGCTTTCCCCGTGTCTGCTAACTAACTGAGATTCCTGGGCCAAATCCCAGCGTTAGCGGTCTACAGCATCTTGAGATGCTGAAAACACGTGTACGTAACGCATCATTCTACTTGTGACGAAAAGTACTAACTCAGTTACAGATACTGCAGTGAGTTCTGTAACAAAACACCACACGATATTATAAATAGTTTGAAAGTTGTCCCTTATTGTTTTTTTATTATTATTTTTTTAAATGTTTTCTTTAAATTATAATATTTAAAGTAAATAATCGGCAAATCTTTTCCCTGTTAAAATTCCTAAAAAAAACCTTACAGAATGTTCTTTTTTTTTTCAAAGTTAGAGAGAGGTTTCGTTTAGATCACCAAAGGAAAAGCTGACATCTCGATACAAAAACAGAGATTTTAAAAAAATGGCGGAAGGTCAGTTTAAAGTTGGTGAAATCGACATACATTGTGCCATAGATAGATTCTTCCGGGATCACCTGTAACTCAGCCGTTTTTTTGTATATCAGATAATAATTTTGTTTTTCCCAATTTTGAAATCAGGGTAATTGTCTGCAGAGTCCAAGCTCGCCACGGTGTTAGAGAAACAGAACGAATTCGGTTCAGGAGCTGTGTAAGAAGCCGACGTTCGACGAAAAAAATACATAGGTTTTAAAAAATTACCTATTTACCTTCAAAGTTCGGCATTTTGTCAGAAATTCTAATTCAATTTAAACAATAGACTTTCCCTTTCCCTCTTAACTCAGAATATGCCATCGTCGTTCGACTTTTGACCTGAAGTGTAAAATCTAAAAGAAATTCCACGGTGGATGCAAAACATTATTTACCAAACGTCCGTGGAACTGAAAGACATAGGTAAGTTACCACTGGAACGAGCTTAGTTATTTGGGTAACTTAGCTTCTTTAAGTCACAGACCAAAAAAAAAAAAAAAAAATCAGTTTTTCTCTTTAAGAATTCCAACGTTTTATCGATAGTGCATCTGCTTCCCGTGTAAGGAATATCATCTATCAGCTTGTCTGAGGTATTCTCATTTATTTAATTGTTATCTAACTGGCAAAACCTTTTTCTGACCAAAGTTGGAGGGCGAGTCGCGGCAATCAAGCTGCCTGGGTACGGCTGGGAGCTCTTCAGCGGTGGGGTCGCGGTGTCAGCCGGCCAAGGGTTAACCGCGGAACCTCCACCACGTGTAGCCATATATTTTCAATGTTCGATATGGAAGGAAACCGGAAGTGCCTAGCTGGAGAGATCCCAGGCAGTGGGCTGGTGAGGGAGAAACGTGAAAGGCGTACGGGGAAACTAAGCCGAGCCCCAACCGGGATTCGAACAAAAACGTCTCACCTTTGGACAGCCCATCGGTCCGCTATCCACATAATCAAGAGGACGACAAGCAAGTAATTCCACTTGTTTATAGCTGAAGCAGTGTTAAATTCTTCATTACTTTGCTACACAGTTAAATACAAAAGAATTTACGTCAAATTAACCAATTTCCATTTCGTTTAGTTCATTGGTACCGAAACGAACTTTCTGCCAGTCGGGTATAGCGGTATTCCTTTTATCTGCCAACGACCCACTTCCGTTTAATTACACACACAATCTGTTGTCAGCATCGACGGTCCTTAGCAACCTTTAGACGAAGCGAGTGGACACTTCAAGACCAGCAGGTTTTGTTTTATATTGCGACCCAGCCCTTTAACGTCTGGCTTCCGTAATGAAGTCCTTTTGAGACGAAATCGTTAGAACTTAGTTAATTACTTTGATTGCGTATACTCGTTCCCGCTCCGAGCTTTTGTTCCCATCGATTTCTGAGTCTGGAACGCGAAGAGTGCAACTTAATTGTTCTACTTCTGGTTCCCAAAATCGAGAGAGAATGTATTACATGCGAGAAAAGTCGCTCATCGCCTTAAGAAAACAGCGAGTGTAATATTATGTACAAACCTTTTGATTCTAGGGATCCATTTATAGCCCCTGAGATGCCCTTTGTTTTATTTTTAACTCAGCTTTTTATCCAGCAAGACGGAAATCAATTTTAGACGATGCCTAAGATAAATAAATATTTCTCGCTGCAGTTGTGAACTGGGTGTTTTCTATTGTCAACAAACACCCTCCGATGGCTTATTCCACGTGGTGTCAATTCCATAATTAATATCGAACCTAGCTGGATGAGCCCGGATGTTGCTAATCGTCTACAGCTCTCGGATTATATCCGTAATTCCTTCAAGTTACAAAATCTAGACATTGCAGATTTGCAAACGTATGCGAAACATAAAGACAATTATTTAAATTAATTACCTTATGTGGGTATTCTACAAAACTGAAGACATATTTACAAGCAATTTTTTTTTTTTTCTAAATTAACTGAGATTTTAGATAAACTTCTCTTAAAGAGCCCAGCATCAGCACAAGCATCGTTAGAGCTTTTGGTCGATAACAATTCCTCAGAGCACGTGCAATTTCCCCAACAATTGCAAAAATATGTAAATTACCAGGGGCTTTTTATATTAGGCAGTTTTAGATGCCCTTTATTTTGTATCATTAATCATTTTCTAGTTTGCCAACATTTATTATTAAAACCATTTATTATTAGAATTTGCAGTAGTATTACTGACCATTAAATATTACACCTGAACATCTCTAGGGACGAAATGCGACCCGAGTTGCAGACACTTACTGATGATACAGATTTTGCTAAGACTTAAATAAATAGCATTTAAATAGAATTAATAAGTAAGTAAATGTATCTCCTTAAAACAGTCGTATATTTAAAAAAAAAAAAACACCGAAATGTATAGTACTAGTATTTTCCTATGCTAACCATTGTTATTTGTAGTAAAAATTGGTTTATGATGCTTGAATAAATATACATGACCTTTTTTATTAAAAAAAAAAAACAACAACAGACCCTACTTTGTCAGAGAGGAACTGATGAGCCGTCAATTCATCAGTTCTCCCGAACATCGTTCCCGCTCCCTTGTCTTCACGGCTACGTACAGAACATCTAAATGTCAGCCACTGATAAGCCAGGCGTCTGCAGCCACGACCGAGTAGCGGCCCCTGACGCTGGGTTATCTTTCCCGAAACCGATAGGGGTCAACGCCGGGGAAACATCCCAACCCCACCTCTCGCGGTATAAAGGCAACAGCGAGCAGGCCAGGGATATACTAATTACGTCGAACGCGCCGGGTTGTGTTTCACCGAGCCGTCCATCGTTCGATGAAGAGGTTGTTACAGCAGCAGGCCGGGCGACGCCGACTCTTGATGCCGCGAAAGGGCTGCTGACGGTCTGTGGCCGATTTACCCCCCCCCTACAGTCGTAGTTATCCCGACGGTGTGAAGAACAGAAACTTACAGCCAGCCCCCCAACCCTTCTTTTGTTTAAAAAAAAAAAATAAAATAAAATAACGCAACAGAACCTCAACATTTCCGGTTTCTTTGTTCTACGAGAACAATGCGTGATTTGCCTTAAAACACTAAGCCATTTCGGTTCGTATTCGATGCTTCTTAATCGATCTTTTCGATAACAGCAAAAGGAAAAAAAAAAAAAAACCTTACAAGAAAGTAAATTAATTTTAAATGAGATTTTCTCTCTTCTTTTTTTTTTTTTTCATTTTTAAATTAAAATTTAATTTTCGAGGGGAAAATAAAAATTAACTCCGAACCTGCGCTTGAGAAAAAAAAATGTCAGATTCCGCCTGGGATTTACCGTGGGCAATAGAAATTAAACAAACAAAATCAATTTAAAAGACAATAGTGCCCGAACATCCGGCTCTTTGTCCTGTCTCTAACACCATCAAGTTCGTTTTATTCGATCTAGAAAAGACAACAAAAAAGGTGAAATTTATTAATATTAATAAAAATTGTCTTCTCTTTCTAACAATTTAGGTATTTAAAAACCCGATTAATTTACCGCGATGGTATTAATTGTATACAAACACTTTCTCCATAGCCCAGTTAAACGAGAAGACTTATCGTTAGATGGAGCCTTTGCTTTATGCATTAGATACACCACGGTACGTGTGTTGATTTGTCTCTGCAACCAGCATCCACGCGGGTTGCAGCATCGGCAGGCGTTTTCGCGGGAATGGCTGTCGAAGCACCGGCAGTTCTCTGTCGGGAGTTGGTGGCCGGCGGTGTCTAATATCTCTGGCAGGGTTGTCCTCTCTCTCATATGCCTTGTACAGCGCCGTCGGCCTCTAACTTGTCCCTCAGTCGTGCGACTGTAAGAGGGGTTGGTGGCGGTGATCCCTGCTCTCCTGTCCAGCCTCGCTGCACCTCGTTAACGCCCTCAAATCTCCAGTACCAATGTATTATCCGTTCCCGCTGTGTAATGGACAGTTTTCGCCGCGGACTGAAAACACGTGACGTCACGGATGCGCACAGTGGCGTCATCCGTGAGCTTCCGAATGAAACCTGCCTTAACGAGTGGACAGAGACCAAAAAGCTTTCGTATGGTAAGCCTACCAAAGTGTTTAATTATTTGTGGACACCCTGTATGTTTGCGTACGTTTTCGCAAACTGGTATTTCCTATGACTCCAACCCCCCCAAAAAAAAACAGAAACTGCGAGAACAACGGTCTTGATTTTCGGCCATTCTGAGGGAGACGCCTTGAAATAAACGTTCCGAAGACGGAGAAATAAGACCAGAGCCCGGTTAGTGATAAATAAAAGATCGCGGTTAGTTCCGGGTCTTCTGGCTCATCGTTGAATGGTCCCGTAACCTAATTACTATCCGTCAGTAGCGGAATACTTAATGAATGGCTATTTATAGATTAGGGTAAATAATTAATTAATTAGAACGAAGCCTTCGGAGAGTTGTCAAACATGATTAACGCCCTATCTCGGGATATTTTCAGATGTTTTTTTGGCAGAAGAACAGAATATTATCAATTTTCCAAAGCTTGTTATTGCCAGGAAAAATAATTTTTTTAAATTGGTAATTATTCGTGGCGTGATATTTGCTTAATACTGTTGCTCGTTGGTTTATGCTATTCCATGAAATAATAATAATAATCATCTCTCAACTCTCGCTGTGGTTTTCGGCAGCTGCGCTCTCTCTCTCTTTTGTCACTCTTTCCTTAAGGATGGGATCCGCAGTCTCCCAAGACTTCCCATCCTCCCCAGCCGGTTCTCCCTCGGATGATCGTCGAAACAGGAAGTTCAAGCATCCTGCAGCTCACAACAAATTGGGGGACCTCCCGTCCCCTGATTTTATTGCCATCGATTGCCAGAAAACCTGATTCACTGCCCAACCTGGCGGTCTTCAGACTGGTGAAGGGGGGCGCGGCTCAAGCATATATTCGACGAACAGACTAACACCCGGTATAAGTAATGAGTCGTGAATAAAGTACTCGCTAATGTGCACCTGGTTAGTTTCACTGCGCTGGTCTCTACAAGAGGGATGGGGCTACTTTATCGATGTAGAAGCAGCTGACGACGGCAAAGATTGCTATATTAGCTGCGGATTGCTTTCATATTACACAACAGAACGTTCTTTTATCTCACATATACACCGTATAAATAAGTACACGGTTCCAAGTGAAATAGTAACCCCGTCGTAGTTATTTTACTTTAAAAATTGTCAAGCGAAATTTACCTTTAATCTTATTGACGTAATCAGGTAAAAAAATATCGCGAACAATCTATTAACCGTAGCGCTTCCTTCGTCTTACTAACGTTTTGGCGGAGACAAAGACAAGTATCGCGTGCTGCTTGGAAGGCTACGAGGTCTACCATGTTTCCCTTTAAATACAAATCAGTATCGATTAGGAGGTTTCTGGTGAAAATCTGAAGTGATCTCCATTCGTGGGCTGAGATGTTTGACAAAACCAACTGAAAGAACGACTTTCTCTTTCTATTTCCCTATAAGCATAAACGGAAAACAAGTAGCTCTAAGACAAATTACATTCCCTCTTCGATTTTCTGTATTTACTTATTTCTTAATTATTTAGTAGGACTATCTCCAATTATTTATTCGTTCAACTAAGGCATTACTAGTACTGCACCGTAAACGTGAAGATATGTGTTCACTAGTCGCGGCTAATATGATTATTGCTAATCGTTTCTGCCATTCTGACAATGCAAGTATATGGATGGACCTGGGAACGATTCCCTTACATATGTCTTAATAGTAAGTTCATCACAATGAACTGAAAGCTGGTCAGGCATTAGTTTTATTTGGTAAAATAGTAAGACGACATGAAATGAGTGCTAATTATCAAATTAAAAAATTTCCAAGCTCTCAATAGATACTAATGATTCGCACTCTCCGGTTAATTGGAAGGTATTTCTAAATCTACGGTCTCAGATGTGTGAAAACAAGGAAACAGTTAATTTTTTTTTTTAAAAAAAAAAACAAAATTGAGCTAAAAGATATTTCAAAAGTCAAAGAAAAATAAATATATATATATATATATATATAAATTTGAATATTTTGCAGTCTTTATTCTAGACCGACCATGTTTTACTTATATCGCTTGTCGAAATTTAGGAAACTGTCACGTGACATGCGCAGCGATTTGGTTTTGTGTTGGACGGCGCATCACGTGACACGCAGAACGCTGACACCGTAGAAGTCCTGCCCAACATGGCGACTATATCAGAAAAAACTAATGACCAGAGATGTCTGCACTGAGAAAAGACGACCGACGGTTGGGAGAGCTCAGTGAAAGGCTATTGTGCCCTTGCAAGCGGAATGGATAGGATTCTGAGCGGATTAACGGCGCCAGAAGCGTTATAAGCTGTTAGTCAAAGCAGAGTTTTCATGGCAATGCTTAAAATAAAAATCTCCAGTGACCTCCATTAATAAAACAACCCTGCCGCACGCACTTCCCTCACAATCTAGTAGACACGAGTTTTAACAGCGCCGTCTACCGGATGAGGACGACCAGTAAACAAGGACATGATTGGTAATTGTCACCTTGTTTCTCTCTTCCGCTACAATGCACCAGTAATCACGACAACCGTTTAAATGAAAAGGTCGCATAGACATCGCTAATCGATACAGAACAAAACCTTCATTTACAGCCCATGAAATATAGTTAAGCCTCGCAGCCTCCCGCCAATTCTTTAATCTTATAGATCTGCCCTTTAAAGCCATTTGTCTAAAGTCGCAGTCAAATTGATTGTTTTAGCAGTTCCATTATTTAGACTCCGCGTTCTGGGGATTAATTGCTAATCCCTGGCTCTCCTTTCTAATGTTCTGTCGTCGCAGGCACTCGACAGCAATGAATCAAATAATCTCGGAAGACGATCCCTGACACGGAGCTTCGATTAAATCCACGCAAATAAGTGCTTCGATTAAGACCAAAACTCAAGCATATCGACTATCGGCATTGTTTCAAAGTATACCACACCTTCTTGCTCTTTAATTTACGCCCCACTCAACTGTGTCGTTTATTCGAAAAGAAACAGACCTCTCCGTTAATTCGCCAGCTCCCTCTCTCCTGAGAAAACAGATGGCTGCTGTTGTAATAATTTATTATTATTATTATTATTATTATTATACTCTGCCACTTAAATTTTTTTCAAATGTTCTGCTCTTTGCAAGCGCAAGAGCACAGGGAATATTGCCGAAAATCCACAAGAATTTACTTAGTAGTTACTTAAGAGTGACATCCACGAAGACTCTATATGATTCTTTGATTGTAGTTGAGAATACTTGGAATCTTATTAGGCTAATTTAGTTTTTTTTTTGGAATTATTCTTTCAAAAGACAAATACGATTTTAATAAAAGTGTAGTAACTGATAGTAGGTAATAACTGATGGGGAATCGCTTACGCAACATATATTTTAAATTAATGCAACATTATGTCTCACTACACCCGCACACTTTTGAGGTATAACTCTGCTATTCTGAAATCGGTTTTAATGATAAAATTATCAATCATCAACCAGTATATGCATATAAAATAATTAATTAACTATTCTCAAACAGATAATTCACAGACCGCCCCGGTGAGTTTGTGAATGACAAAATTAATAATCGCATATGATCAAATGCAAATATGAAATACATTAACTATTCTCGTATAGATACTAGAAAATCGCTTTCTTGATTTTTCGAGTTCTCTGCAAAAGAGAATAGAGCTAGTGACGGCAGAACCAATTGGAACGCCCTGAAACAGATCATTTTACATATCCTGGAGAAAATTCGTGTTTACTTCATCCTCCTCCCTAACTAACATAAAGAATCAGACATCCTTTGCATTTCATTTAAATATCTTTCATATCTAGTCGGTACTTGGTAAATTACAGTTAGAAAAAGAGGTTCCTTAAAGACAGAGCAAAGATAAATTTTCCTCCATTGCAACTGTGACGTCATCTGACGTACGCGAAACTGTTAATTATCTTTTTTAGCAAAAGGTGTCGCTAATGCATTTGAAAAACCTCGAAGTTTACTGAAATTAATCGCACAGACAAATTATTACGTAAAGCTTTTAGTTATAAAAAAGAATTTGGTTTGTTTATTATCAGAGTTTCTTTTATTTTGCGAATAAAAACTTTTGGTATATTTTTCCAAAACGAACGAATCAATAACAATAACGAAATGTTTTCTATGGCATTTCATTTAACAGGTTATAGTCATACCCCATTCCAGATTTTAGGCCATTTAGATAAAAGCCAGAAGTAACGGATACCATAAAATGGAAAGTCAAAGCAGTAAACATTAAAACAAAACAAAAAATAATCAAGGAACAAAATTACATCGAGAAATTTTTTAAAAAATGTTTTCTAATAATATTTCAAGAAACATTTGTTTTTTTAAACGAAAGTTTGTTTAATTAATTTTTTTCCATGCAAAATTTCACACAAATGACAAAGGTTTTATGCAAACTTTTATTGTATATTTCATTTTACAAGAGAACAGAAATTTCTGGTCTTTCTGTCGAGTTTTATAACTACGATAAGCTGCTAGGTGACGGCATCAAGTCGATAGACATTGATGCATCAACAGTGAAAACCTTTATCTCGAAATTTATAGATATCAAGGCAGAAGCCCGTACTTCGAATCCACTGATTGATCCAGATGTTAGAGGTGTGCGGTTTTTGATGCACTAATCTAATAGAAGCAAACCCTAATTGCTTACAACAACGAGTTCAGGTCAATCTTAATGCATAGAATCACTACTAATATTGCACAGTAAATTAACTAAATATTTTAAAAATACAACTCCTTTTGCTATAAAATAAATTGTCATCGGTCTTTTGAATTTCTGCGTGATTTGAGTTTGTAGCGTGCATGATGTATATAAGGAAATACGGTGTTCTAATTTTTATTTAAAAGTCCAGAAAGGGGCCTTTTATTAGAGTTACGCGGTAGAAGTACCGCAATGATGAACCTAAAACGTGCGGGTAACCATCCACTAAAATTCTGGAGGTTGGATGCTTTGTGTAGCGTTTTTCTTCTGGCGAACAATAAATCGATACCCCCCACCTTCGCCATTAGTCTTGGACCTGACTCTTTTGTCTACTCCATTGCGGTCACTTTCGCCCAGAGGCATAATATTTACAACTGTTATTTATTTGCACGGGATGCGATTTTAGCCGTGGTGAATTCTGATTGCGCCCTAACGTGTCGGCTCGCAGCTAGACGTGAGTCCGGACTAGGTGCGCGCATTCACTGGCTCTGGACCACTCGTATACCTGTCGATGAAGTAATAATTATGTCAGGTGGTAACAGAATTATGAGGTAATTACGGAAGACCGGAGCTGGAACACGCGTTGACCTCTAGCAGTCGAAGGGGCTCTGTCAAGACGGCAATTCTTCCGCTGCCATTTATCTTGATAGAGAATTCTTGCCATTTAGAAATATTTGTACCTTCAACTCGTTGCTGTATTTCGGCAAAAATGATTTCACTTTTTAAAAAAATGCCTTTTTGTCTTCGTGCAGTAAAGGTGTGTTTATTAAGACAATAAACGCGAGGAAATCCTGTGCTACTTCCCAAATGTGGCTTAGTTTATAATTAATTTTCTTAACATCTCTTTGGTATTTAACTTTAATTTAGTTCAGAAAAGCCTTTAAAAGAACAACAGTGAATGACTTGTGGAGGCGTTATCGTGTCAACGCTTTTGAAAATCAAAGACGTGTTTCATGTATTTTATTAAAGGTTTAAGACTAATTACTGTAACATCAGCTGTACTAAACTTCTTGCAGGCTTTAAGTCTCAAACATTGCACAGCATACTTTTTAGAAAGTCAACTCGGCCCTTTATACGTGCCGCCCCCTTTCTCTTTTCTGAGTTTTAGGACATTCCTACTTCTTTTGTGCATCTGAGCCGAACAGAATGCGGGATCAATAACACCTTAGGCGTAACTCCGGGTTTCCGGTTAATAGAAACCTCCCAGATTCTGGCTTTCGGTTAGCGGAAACAACTTGAAAACCTGCGCAGAGTCTGGTTCCAGGCCCTGTTTCCGGATGACAAAAACTCAGACACAGCCGAGTTTTCAAGTGGCTACCGTTAGCGGAAACTCGATACATGGTGGGAAAACAACAACAAAATGGATGCGGTATATCGAACAGAAACTGATTTATACTTCGGTTTCACTGCCCTGAAACGAAGTGAGTGAAGCTCGCATTTATCGTCATGTAACGTGGCACCTGGAGATGGTCTTTTGATTTAGATGTCCCGAGAGCTCGCTCGGTTTATTGTCGTTAGAAACCGTGTCGCTACGTGATGAAAAAGAGAAAAGAAAAAGGAAAACAGCTGCTTCATAAGGTTTGGATTTGAAAAGCCAGATCGCATTTCTGACGAGAGTGCCAGTGCAAATGGAGCTGTGTCCTCTGACATTCACAGTTAGTGATGAGGGACATAAGGTTTGGAACATTCACGTAGAAATATTTTTAAATCAAAAGATTGCCATTCATGGACTATATGTCACAGCTTACGGGGGGTATGCCTACAAGTGGTAAAATGACCCCGGGTGCGAATTCTAGGTGAAATAAAGGATCCAAATCGTCGCTGAAGAAGGGTGCTAGAGCGGAGGAAATTGATCACGATGAAGCACCTAATACCAACCTATACTGTGGCTTTAAGGAAAATCAGCGACATTAGTACCATTTTTGTAAAGCTTTGAGAACTGTAATGAAATTGTTTTCAGTTTTCTAGAGAAACTGGACAAAGCTACCCGTAGCAAGGCAGTCAGTGACATATCTTTGGGTCAGACAAGCATCGCCAATATATTCTCCATCCATGAAAGCTGATTCAGACTGTAAAACTTGGGTGGTAATGAAATCCTTGATTTATAATTGGAAACGCCGGTCTTTAAATTTTGATGATTTATGTTAATAAAGGTAATTTATAGATAGTATTTGTAATTGGAAACACCGACTTATAATGATGACTACAATACTGTATGTACACATGTATTTAATAATATGTAAATTGTGACTTATCGAGCCGAGATATCTAATATCTCTGGAAAGGATTGTGATTCTTGAGCTGCTAATATGAAAAAAATCTCTTCATTTTACGTTCTATTAGATATTTTTATCTATCGCATTTGCTCCCTTTTTTCCCCCGGAAATCCTTCAGCCACCTGCCATTTTAAAATTGAAGTAAAAATCGTTTGTCACTTTTCCTTTAACTTTCAAGTGAAGTAGATTTGTTCAGAAAGACTTATGCTTGATTCTTGCATTTTTAAGTACTGCACACATAATTATAGTAATTGCATCTCAACTTAATCAGTGAAGATGTCTCTTGTATTCATTTTTAATCAGCTATGCATGAGAAGGGGCGTCGATTTAAATAATTTTCTTCACATTGAACCACTGATACAATAGACATTTTTCTCATGTCCCACCGCCTCTATCTCCTTTTATCTCCACGGATACATTATTCATTTCACCGATAAGACTACCAAACGTCAGTTTAATTTAATTAACAGATTTTTGTCTTGATTATTTCATGGCTCGTCCATGAAAAAAAAAAGCCTTTTTGTTTGTTTGTTTGTTTTTTTTTCTTTTAACACGCGAACTAAACATTATTATCTCTCATAAATTACAAATGTCACGATAACCTAACTTTAATCACCAACTTTCTTTCAGATGAACCATTGGTTAATTAGTTACGATGGACATGATTGGTTAGAACGCACGCCAGTCAGATTAAATGAAAGAAAAGAGCAAAACCGCGTAATAAAAATAGATCTTTGAACTTTTTTAAAGTAGTTTTTCTTCCTTGCTTATGCTACGTTTAATGTAAGAAAATTAGTATTGACCGTTTAAAACTATGGTAAAGATAGTGTGATTAAAACTGCCAATCATTCACGGTTATCCTCTGACCTTGACTTAGATCTGTCTTAACCAAATAAATTGTTTAGTGTTTAATCATTTCTTACGCACTAATATTGTACTTTTCAAAATTTTTTTTTAAAAAAAAAGAAATTTTTAAAAATTATTACGTTTGTGGTGTACCTTTAAAAAACGCAGTTTCCATACGTACAAGAACTAGCTGCTTATCAGCCAGTGGTCGGGGTTTTATGATGCAGAAAACATTCGCCTTACAAGGTTATCTCCGAGATGCTGGGAAACCAGAGTGTATTCGGGCTAAAGTTCGAATCCGGTCACACACACTTAATTCACTCATAATTGACAGGGTCAGGTGTTTGAATCTCGCGAAAGTCAGGGTTTGGGGTAAAGGTTTGGGAAAAATCAATGTGTGTTAAAGATGCTAGAAGGCTGTTGAACTAGTCACCTGGTGTTTTGTTCTCTCTACATGAGAGCGCCACTGGTTAAAGAACCATTGCTTTCTTTAAAAGGGGGGGGATTGAATGCTTGTATAAAAATAGTCTATGCTATTTGAGCAAGGACTGGTAGGGTATTACCAGCAATAATACAAGCAAGCACTGGTTAAATGAGTGCACTAGACGCAGCTGCTGTAATCGAAGTATAGAATTAAGATTGGAGAGAAACTGCAGCCATTTATTTTAGCACAAGTTCTTGTTTCTATACCAGTCGTGTAAACTTCAATTTTGGTTAATTAATCTTCGGCACCTCAAACATTTCCTTCTCTTATATTGCACCATTTGTAACTCGGCAAAAAGGTCTAATTATACTCCTTCTGCTGCTACCACGTTCAAAGAAGCTTTGAGAGTGAATTATTGGAAAGAGCTGAGTATATATTCGTCAAAATGCTTCACGTTTTACGTATTTAGAATATACGTCGAAAGCATTAGATCTGCTAAGTTTAGATTTTAAACACTCGTGGGGAAAATCTTATGAAGGTTTAAAAAATATCATGGTTTTGAGCGGTGTGAGCATTAATAGTTTCTGTCGGCTATTAACAAATACTAGGGACTCTAATTACAAAGTGGTTCAAGTTTTGCCATGTTAGGGAAACATTAAGTAAGCGGGATAAATTTCTCGAGAAAGATGTGAATGAGGGCACCTGCTGAAAAGTTTGATAACCAAACTGACAACCATTTCCTGACTTTGGAGGCGCATACTATTCTGCTATAGTGTACTGTGAGAAACATGTTATCATACAGGCTTGTCCAGTATACAATCTCGGTCCTGAAGACCGTTTACAGATGTATGGATACTTTAACCTAATGTAGTGTAACAATACAATACACAGTGCCGTAGCCAAAGTATTGATGAACACCTTGTAAAAACAAACGAAATGTATTTTTTATCATTTTGAATGCTGTCGTTTTATACGAGTTATAAAAACTCTGTTACAATATTTTCGGCAACATTAATTATGAAATTCAATACTTTTTTTTTTAAAAAAATTGTAATAACTAAACCAAACTGACCTCGCAACAGAACGGCTTTTAATGCTTGTTTGGTTAACTTAGTTGCTTTCAGACCGTGGAACTGAACGCCATCAATGATAAAAAGATGCATAAGCAGCCGTCATATGGCTAAGATAAATTAAAATAATTTCCTGTTGGGTCCGGTGGACTTGTACATCGATAGGTGAAGAAATTACAGATCGAAGTGAAAATATATTTTTCTATAGTTTACAACGTATGCAAGTTTATGAGGTCGTTTAAGATGTCATGTGATCTTCTAGACGTATGTACGTAAGGTGTATGAGAATGTATCGAGCCTTAGAAAGCAGAAGGATATTAATGAATTTACAAGGGACATAATTGTGCATCCTCTCTCTTAACGCAGTTATTGCAGTGGAAACGTTTTCAGAAAACCACTTTCGGTAAACACGACACTAGTTGCAAGCAGGTCATGAAAGATCAAGTTTGCAGATTTGTGCGTGACATGCTGCAGAAGAGATACAGCAGGTCCGAATTACAGAAACCTTCAACACTGGACGTAAAACACATGCTCGAAAAGTTTGCAGAGGACTTCGAATTATAGGCTCGGATAGTAGATCACCTGTGTACAGCAAACAGTGTCTTAGTGCAAAAAATGTGTGCCAGCGGGTCTGCTTGGACCATAAAAACCGGGTAATCGATCAAAGGAAGAAGTTCGTATTCCAACAATTCCTTTCTCTACCTGCAACATATGAAAGAATGTGGATGTGTCGGAGATCTTATAAAATACCGAATCCCTACATTATTCCGAAAGTCCACGCTACTAATTATCGTCTGGAAATACGTTCAGGTAGTTTTTTTTTTTTGTAATTTCCTCATTAGACCAACCTGACACTCTCATTCATCTTGCAGGTGTTATACACAATGTGCCTGAGATCACACACATCGTCCCCGGTCAGCGCGATTATTTCATTTCATTTTTCAAAATCATTCTTGGAGATATAAGGGCGACACATCAAAGCTCACTACATTTGACCTTTCTTCCGGGCCAACTAGGTATGGCACTTTTCAACAAATGGCCGCATATACCACAGAATGTATTGTGGCCTTTCATGGATTCTGAGTTAGATCAAAGGTTTACACACACCTCCCTCTCTCTCTCTCTCTCTGCTCTCTCGCTCTCTCTCTGACGTTACATCTTTCCCTGACTCATGTCTCTCTGTACTGACCTCATATCTCTCTCTGTATGACGTCATCTCTTCTCTCTCTCTCTTCTCTCTCTCTCGCTAAGACGTTACATCTTTCCCTGACGTCATCTCTCCCCTTTCTGTCTGTACTGATACTGAAGTCATCTCTCTTCTCTCTCTCCTCCTCTCTCTCTCTCTCTCTCTCTCTCTCTCTCTCTCTCAGACGTTACATCTTTCCCTTCGTCTCTCTCCCCTTATCTGTCTGTACTGATACGGACCGAGGCATCTCTCCTCTCTCTCCCTTCACTCCTCTCTCATCTCTCTCTCTCTCTCTCTCTCTCTCTCTCGCTCTCTCTCCTCTCCTCCTCTCTCTCTCTCTCCTCCTCTCTCTCTCCTCTCCTCTCTCTCTCTCTCTCTCAGACGTTACATCTTTTCCCCTGACGTCATCTCTCCCTCTCTCTGTACTGATACTGATTCATCTCCCGACGTCATCTCTCCCCTTTCTCTCTGTACTGATACTGACGTCATCTCTCTCTCTCTCTGTGTGTGTTTCTTATGCAGCATCGGTGATTTATTGCCATGTTGAAGAATATCATAGATAGATATTTGGCATGTAATCTCTTTTTTTTTATTATCTTTTTGTGGTGCATGCGTAAGTTCGTGTATGCGTGTGTATCTCCGAGGAGAAGGGAGTGGAGGTGGGTGGCCGAAGCCAGGTGTGGAGCGAGCTCCCGTTAGGGCCTAAAAGGCCGGGCTGAGGCGCCGAAGCACCTCGTGTATCTGGCCGCCGAGGCAGCCAGAGCATGTAATCTTAGCAGGGATTTCGTTAATCAATTCAATGAAAGGATTAATTATTAACAATTAAAAACGGCGATTTACCGATACAATTCACTTGTCACAAATTTAGCAAAATCAACCGTGTAGAGAGAAGTTTCGAATTTTTAAAAAAAATCCCTTAAAAGGTGGTGTATACCTTTCTACATGAGAGCCAACCTAGCGGGACATAATTCGCACCTTCTTTGACGTCGTCCGCAGCATTGCGATACGATCTTTAGCGGACGTTCAGCAAGATGTCAGCCTCCGGATTGAGAGAACCTATCGCCTCGAGACAGTACGGCGGCTTCTTAGGATCTCGAGAGACTGGATACATTATCTCGTAAGGACGCGCAATATATATATATATATTTAAAATATATTTCGATGTTTTCATAAAAACGACTTTGAAAATAGAAGAAAGAACATCTCGTTTTCATGCCGTCTGGCCATCCCCGGTCTACGACCGCAAACCTACCTGGCGAGATCTCGTCGTTCCGAGATCGCCGCCGACAAACTTTTGCCATATTCCTGCGCTTTACGGAAACTGGCGCTTACTCCAGCCTCCAACAGCCTTACCGGTACTCACCCGAGGAGGGGAAACCGCAGTACCAGGAGAAAGAATCCAGGCCGACGGATTAGTCTGAAAGAGCGCGCGGGCCTTCTGCGACTTCAGGCCAGTCGTTACCTGTGCTGCCCTCTACGTCTTTTCTTCTTCTTTTTTTAAAAATTTTGTGCCATATCTCTGTATTTCAAAATATTTAAACTCCATGCTGGCTTCATCAATCACAAAATATCCTCTAATCTCTAATTGTACGGTGTTTGCACATTATTATACATCTTTAAAATCGGATTTCTTTGAGAAATAATTGCACCCGATTTACTTCTACTCGCGCAAAGTCGGGGGGGATTTCGCTAATGAATTTTGATGCATGCGATAGCAATTTGTCAGACGACTTCTGTTTTATACAAAGAAATCGGTTGTCAAGGAAACCATCAGTTTCAGTAATTAAAAGGCCAAGTGAAAATGTTAACTATACTGAATGGTACTTTTTAAAACATAATTGTTGAAGGGAAAGAAATTCATCTTCATCATGCCACGGAGCTCTACTTGTATTTCCCATCTGTCAGAAGATGCTAACATATTGATGCCTCTTCTCTCCTCGGATGACACCGTCTGCTGTAGCTTTCCTCGACGCCATCAGGCGACAAGGAAAAGATCTCAGACGTTTGTTCATAGAGATGGAATCAGACACCAGAGACGAGGCAGGCTACTGCTGGACGCCATCCCTGAAGCAGGCTGGACCAGTAAAACCGCTTCCAAAAGTGTTCGGCTCGCTTTTTGTGGGAGTATCGACTTCTGGCGGACCCTGCAAAGGGGGGGGGCTTGCGACGGAAAACGTTAATAGACTCCTAGCAGTCGGCGGCCATGTGCGCACCGACCGGACAGGACTTCTCGCTGACCAAATCAGGTATTACAAGGTTGGCCTCTAGTTTACACGCTGACACCATCGAAGACTGTCACTCTAGCTGTAATAAACGTGCGGTTCTGCTGTATGCAATGAAAAACAGAGAGGTGATGTGGACAACAAAGTTCTTTTCCCTTTTTTTCGTCTTTTTTTTTTTTTTATATTTGGTCGGCTGATGGAAGTTGACGAGCAGATTGCTTCAGCGCCGGGTTGATGCCGAGGCCGTCACCATATTTGAGACGGAGGCAGCGGCGAGACGTCGAGCACCACTACGAGTTAACGTTCTGTCGCCTTCAGACCACGAGACTTAAAGAGGAAAAAGCTTGTCAAACTTACATATGATTTATTCCTTAACTCGTCCCCCGGAAACCCCCTGGGTCAGGTCTATTACTTCCAGTTCCGGCGCAAAGTTTCCGCTCCGGACAAAGCTCTGCGTTGACAGTACCCAGGCGGTGCGTGGTTACAGGTGAAGGCCGCCAAACGGGTCACAGGATCTGAAATCGACGTGACAAAATTTCGGGTCCCTTTGTTTAATCCGAAGCCGGAACCCACAGGTGAACAACCCGACCTTCGTTCCTTGTAAACCGTCCTACCACGGTTCCTGTCCATTTCTTTTTTTTTTTTTAAATTTTTGGTTAGAATTTAAATAATCTCTTGATATATTTGATGTGAATCATTTACATTAAAAGGCGAGCTGCAACTTCTCTTTATTTACTGTTTGACTCGATTTGTCGCGAAGTCGATGATAAAAGTACTTTCAGTTTGAACCAAGAAATAAATTTGTGAGAGATAGAATCTCCCACAGCCCTAATTGTATTTATTACCCGTAATTTACTCGCGCATCCATTATCAGGGACAGTTTTATGAGAGTTCATCTTTAATCGACGCGTATAAACACATCTGTCGATGACTGATCGGCGCGAGAAGTATTTAGTTCTCACGCTTAACTTTCTGGGGCACTAATGACTTTGGAGGTGGGGGGGGGAGTACGTTTGTAATTAATGGGTGGATTCATACGACGTTTAAAAGAAACTTATACTGATAGCCGATCGATCTATTGGATTAGCAACCTGATGATGGATCGACTAGATTTAATGATGAGTTCCACCGTGTAATTTTAGTTTGAGGCACATGTTGGTCAGGGAAAATAAGCCTGCATCAAAGAATGGAGACGTTAAACGTGGAACTTTTTTTAGTTCAGTCGGACGGTTTGAGCTCGTATAATTTAGGACATCGACTCGCCCCGGGCAACACCGCCCAGGGAACGAGCCTGCGGGGCTGTGGAATCCCTCCACTCCAGGTACCCGTCATCGTTACTCTCTCTCCTCTCTCTCTCTCTGCGTGTAGGTGTGATACAAATGGCGGTACGAGCAAAAAAGTCGATGATGAAATCAATGCCGGTAAGAACGTACTCACATTTGGCTTGACTACGTCATACGATATGTGATCATTCCGTCTCACGCTCGATAAATTATAATCTAGCTAATTATTATTATTATTATTATTATTATTATTATTATTATTATATTATATTATTATTATATATAAACTCTGAAGACATCGCGAAACTGCAGACGGGTTCGGGTATCTATTTTTTTAAAAAAATATTTCTTTAGTTCCAGAATTTTCTTACAAACGGGTGGTGGGGCGACAATTTTGTAAACCATATAGCGGCGGATGTCTGTCTGCCGATGTCATTTGCTGCTACTCGTTAATTTGAGCGAAATTTTATCCTGAGTCTTTCTGACGAAGGCCGGTACAGATCAGACCGGATCTTGGAGATTTGAGGCATGCTGGGATGGGGAGTCTTTCTGACGAAGGCCGGTACAGATCAGACCGGATCTTGGAGATTTGAGGCATGCTGGGATGGGGAGTCTTTCTGACGAAGGCCGGTACAGATCAGACCGGATCTTGGAGATTTGAGGCATGCTGGGATGGGCTAGTAGTGCTAAAACGATAGAAGAATTAAAAGGCATTGCGAGTTAATTTCGGTGTTGACTCTCGTTATAATTTTCAGAAACTTCGGCCTACAACGAAAGTATTCTACAAAAATCCGTAGTTGGTGGTAGATGTTGTATGTTATTGGTAAACTCGAAAAAAAATTAGTATTAATTGCACCAACCTGTTAATGACTAAGATGTAACAGCATTTGCTATTTAAAGCATAATTTCACTAACTGATAAACCCAGAAAGTTAATAAGATAAATAGGGTATAATAACATAGCTGATGAAGACGGGCTTTAGCGGAAGAAAATTAATCTTCACGTATTTAGACGCGCACTGTACCATCCGTGTAATTTATGACGTCACAGACTAGCGAGTTACAGACTGTCGTCACTTCATGAGTTGATATCTCGTATTATTAAACTTATGCCTCTATCAGTTTGCATTTCTCTTGCCATTCGCTGATCGATATCGATACCACAAAATTTTTTTTTAAGACAGCCTGAGTTACATAGGCACTCCAGCTCTTACTGATTGGGACCAATGACTAGTCTGGACTGTTTGTAGTTACAAATAGCAGAAACATTTCCTCCCTAGCTGGGCATAGAGAACCGAGGAACTATCTGTACGTGGCAGTTTGATGACAAATGCTGGCCGCCAAGTCCATGTCGTATGTGAATACCACGCAGCCTTCCGGGTTTTCACGCCAGTCATTAAGGATAAAGTAAAGACGGAAGCTCCGGAGTTGTTTTGAGAATTCACTGTTGGTGAGAGAAGACCTCAAACACTAATCTGTGTAGCGGGTAGGTCATGTGACATAAATCCTGCATCAATGAAAAGTTTACGAGTGGAAACACTCCGGGAGAATCCTGCCGAGAGTGAAATGGCTTTCACTATTAGCTGCAGCAGAAATATAACTTATAATACATAAGTAAATAAATATGGATGAGAAAATTGGTGATTCGTGGTGATTCTTTTGAAAAAATACTTATTGAAATAACACCTGTTAGGGTGGAAGCTAAATGGAAAGTTAGTATTGTATTCCCATCTTCCAAACAAGTCAGCCCTGCATCCAAGGTGAATCCTACGATTTTAATGAAAGTCTAATTCTTCAGGTAAATAACGGAAGGCAAGAGTTTACAACTGAAGGCAACAGGCGTAACGTTGGAAGCGGATTCTAGCTCTGGTTGAGAGAGAGAAGAGAGAGAGGAGAGAGAGAGAGAGAGAGAGAGAGAGAGAGAGAGAGAGAGAGAGAGAGAGAGAGAGAAGAGAGAGAGAGAGAGAGAGAGAGGAGATGTGAGAGAGACACAGAGAGGAGGGAGAGAGAGAGAGAGAGCTTGAGAGAGAGAGAGAGAGAGAGAGAGATGAGAGAGAGAGAGAGAGAGAGACGGAGAGAGAGAGAGAGAGATGTAGAGTTGTAGAGAGAGAGAGACGAGAGAGAGAGCGGAGGAGAGAGGAGAGAGAGATGAGAGACGAGAAGAGAGAGAGATAGGAGAGAGAGAGAGGAGAGAGGCTAGCCTAGAGGATCGGCAGCGCTGAGTAACGCGCCAGTGCAGTTGCGAGCTCATGTTAGCTCTGGTTAACGAGATCCTCGTTCTTCTAATTGATGGAGAATCCGCAGAGAGAGAGAGGATGGAGAGAGAAGGATGAGAAGAGCTGAGAGAGCAGAGCGAGCATCGGTGTCTATGATGGGAAGTCGCGCATCTTCTACTTGAACACGCCCCCTCGCGTCCTCCCCATCCTTTTTCGAGAGTAGACGCTTTTCCTTTCATCCAAACAGCCCTGGCGCACGGCAAGTTGTCAGAACCGTCACCCAGAAGGTAGAAGGAGGTGTGGAGAAAGCTTTAATTTATCATTAAGTAGATTTAGAAAACCCATCCATTTCCACCAATCGAAAGCAAGTGGGTGCAGTTGGGAGGAGGATGGACAGGAATCATTGAGTAATAATATTTATGTCCAATTAATAGCACGGATGACGCGGTGGCCAGCTTCCCTGGTAGTTAATTCTTTACGAGATGCGAGCACGCGTGATTTGGCAAAGCGGTTTTCTCGCCTGGCCGTAATCCGACAGGTCGCGGCGCGTCGACTGCCGGGGGGGGGGCCTATAGCGCAGAACGTCGATAAAAGAGAAACACGGGGGGGGGGGGACAGCTCGCAGAAGGGCGTGAAAAAGACCGAGTGTGCCGCCGTGCCGATCGATAACATCCGGGAGAATGACGGTGATTGATTCTGCAAAATGCAGCGACGGTTCCATCCTTGGTTAACTCTATATTGACTTATATTATTGTTTATCGTTACTATATATTTATTATACTTCTTTAAAGTTACATAGGGCCCAATAAAGTTGAACGCGCCGCGCGCACACACCACACACACATACACACACGCGCACCACCCACACACCACACACACATACACACACATACACACACACGCACACACCACACACACCACACACACGCGCACACCACACCACACACACACACACATACACACACACGCACACACCACACACACCACACACGCGCGCGACACACACCACACACACATACACACACACACGCGCGCACACACACCACACACACAAGCACACCACACACGCGCGCACACCACACACCACCGCACACATCACACACACCACACACACATACACACATACACACACACCGCCACACACCACACACCACCCACCACGCGCGCGCACACACCACACACACATACACACACGCGCACACCACCACACACCCACACCACAACACGCGCGCGCAACACACACACACAAGCACACACCACACAAGCACACACCACACACACACAAGCACACCACACACACATACATACACACACGCGCACACCACACACACATACATACACACACGCGCACACACGTACACACACCACCACACACCACACACACACGCACTCTCTTACACAAGCACGCCCACGTACGTTCAAGAACCATAAGACTGGGACTCGCAGTACCGAATCTTGACCAAAGCTGAGAATATCCACGAAAAAGATCGTATTAAATTACTCCTCCCAAACATGAAGTTATGCAAAAATGAGGCTTTTATTAAAGGAAGTCAATTAAAAAGTTCTTTTTTATTATTTGTTTCTTACTTTATCTGGAAGCTATAAGGGTTGTCAAAAGTGTCATTTTAAATTTAAATAAATCACTCGGAGATATCGGAGAACAACTCCAGAGGGATCTGTGTAATGGAGAGCTAAAACCGCCCCGGGCCTAAGAACGTCTCTCAGCAGAGGGCTACCAGGGAGGGAAGGTGTGGCGTGCCCGGGCCCGACGACCGACCCGGCTCACCGGGAGCTGTTGGGGGCTCTCGAGTGCTGGTCAGGGCGCCAGCCAGTGAAGAGCTATCCACGGAACTTTTTTTTTTTTTAGATTTGGTGAAAATCGCGGTGTCCGGAAGAAAGGTATGCAGAGGCTGGTAAAGAAGAACGACGAAGGAACCACGCCAGAAAAATTACAACGAACTGGGTCGACCCCGACCGGAACTCGAACCGCGGCAGTCCAAAAAACCCCAACCGCCGACCACTGTTTGCCAGACAGAATATCCAGCCATGAGAAGACAAAGTCTCTTGCCGTCGTATTACTTTATGTAATACAGGGGGGGGCGCTTTGCAGGTGCCCCTTAAAATTCTACTTGATGACTTTATTTTCGTACAGACACGTGAATCTATTTAAAACTTAGACGCGAAAGTTAATCTCGCTAGTTAAATAGGTTTTTTTTTTTAAAAAAAAAAGTTTTCTTTTGCCCGAAACCCGAGCCAATAAATAAGTGGATGTTTCATGCCAGTCTTTCGATCGATGCGGCTGAGACGAGTAGATCTTGAGTGGTAACTCTACGACAAGCGGCCAAAGTTTCCTCCAAGTGTCAATAGGGAAGGAAGAGGAAATTGCATCTGTTTGCCTTATTTGCACTCGCGTTAGGAAAAATACCAGGTGTGGCGAGCACCTGTCCGCGCACCTGCCTTGAACTCGATGACATTCGGTATAAAAACGAGCCGATCCATTAGCGATGCTGTTACCGTAACCGGGAGATATCGCGCGGAATGGTACAGTTCGTGTCGACCGATAATTGCATATGACAGAAAGAGAGCCAGCGCAATTAATTTTTTATATAACAAAAAAAAAAAAAACCCATCACAGATGTTAATTTAGCCCGTTGATCTCGAATAAAGAAAAGTGAGAGCTTAGCCGAGTATCGAGCTATGGAATGATTGGAATCGATGGATGGCAGGCTGTGCCGACGATCCAAAGTAATGCCG
Organism: Nautilus pompilius; assembly: GCA_018389105.1. Lineage (NCBI taxonomy): Eukaryota > Metazoa > Mollusca > Cephalopoda > Nautilida > Nautilidae > Nautilus > Nautilus pompilius. Next base: position 8,600 of record JACATO010001752.1, on the reverse strand, counting down.
TGTAATCCTTTGTTCCCATTCTAGCTGCGAGGTCGCCGTAAAGAACACCTTCTAAATTAGATTTCTCGAGGTGACTTTATTTTAAACATACTCCATCAAAGATGAGCTCTCGTCCTGGAAAGATGTTTCCAAAATCTTAGACATTTGGGATTCGTTGAATTTGGGAAAAGTATCAGATCCACTAAGTTCGAGTTGTTCACGTTTAAGAAAGTGCCTAATAATGGTTCTTTAAAAAGCAACAACATTGTTTTCAGAGTTTAGAAAGGGATAAATATTTATGGCAATCCACACTATCACGGAATACTTTATAGAATCTAAATTGTTTGTAAAAGGGGGATAAATTATTGGCATGTAATTTTAATAGTGATAGCATTAACCAATTTATTTATATATATATATGTGTGAGGCCATCTTCCCTCCCCCAATGGCAATATTTGCATAATCAAGCATGTGTCCCTGCTACCTTGAAACAAGTGAAATAAACTAAGATTAGTATATTAGGGAATTATGGACATATGAATTAAAATGGTACATCGGCAGATCATAGACAAATATTTTTTTTTAAAGTTAAATCATGGTTTTAAGACATTTTTCCTTTCCTTTCTGTAGTGGGAACTAGTCCTTTTGTTGTTGTTGGCTTAAGAACTTGGAAAATTGTCATTTATATTTATTAAGAGTAAATCCAAAACAAGTTTTCGAAATAATTGCGATGTGGTGGCCATTTAACAGTGTGCTTATCAATAGTGTTCACTAGATCCAATATCAAGTTTACCAATGATCCAGTAACGGAAACCACCCCAAGACGCGCCAATCGGTATCGGAATTTCGAAAAGCATCCACTAAGTTCGAGTTGTTCACGTTTAAGAAAATGCCTAATAATGCTACGTGGGATGATGCTACCAGACAAGACTGCGAAGGAAGACGAGAAAATGGAACCTAAATTAATTGCTGTTCGGTACTAGATTAGGTTTTTTAAAAAAATGAAAACATTTGAAGTTGCTATACGATGAAATCAGCCTATCCACAGTCGTATTGGCTTCAAGGTTGAGGAATTTTAATGTTTTTTTTTGTTTTTTTTTACTTCCAACGGATCTATGGGTAAAGGGTTATTTCTCACACGAATCTGAACTTGATCGGTCCCTAAAATTATCGGTGAAAGAGAAATCCAAGTCTTTTGATAAAAAAAATACATATTTATAGATTGATAGCCTACGTAGTTTCACTACAAGGCAATTTATGAAAGTATTAAATTAAAGGAGTAATTTTTTTTAGATTTTAAAAGGTGTACAAACCTCTTGAGGCGCTTGTTGGCAACTAATTCACACGCAAAGGGTTTGATCTGAACTGTTTCTGGTTAGCATCAAGGTAACGCAGAGAACTTTCTAAAGAGTCTTTATAAAGCAAATTCGATTTGTCTAATCTCCCTCTCCTAAAAAGTGGAGAAGAGAGTTAGTTTAGATTGTCAGCCGGTCGCTATTTCCAGATTAAAGTAGATAAAAATCGACTTTAACGGTCTTAATGGTTGGGACACAAGTAGTTTACGAACAAGAAATTTTTCAAAAGAAACAGTCGTCGGCTAAAAGGTATTTAAGAAAGAAGGACTAAGTGTGTGGTCAATCCGTTTGTCGCCAGCAGAGTGAAAGACAGAAATAAAATCAACAATGGCGTGTGAGATTCAATTAAAACAAAGTACAGCAAAGGATTGGAAATAGAGTAAAAAGGGGGGGAAAGAACAAGAAAATCAATGAGTGTTCAAGATGGAGCGCGGTTCTGCTTCTTTTGTCTCCTTTGTCTAATACAATTAGATGATCGGATTTTATCTGCTAAATTTAAAGACTTCGCTTTTTTTACTATTTTCGTTTAATTTTACATAGTAAGGTGGAATATACAGATTAAGCTGTTTACTTTTACACCGTTATCGCTTTGAAAAGTGAAAATCAATTTAATTTGGGGTGAAGTAGTCCGAGCCAAAATGGATTCCCCATCTTCCATAAGTCTAAGCAAACTGATGAGCTGAAAGACGTTGAAAAGCAAGTGAAAATACTGGATTGGGTTTGATTTATAGTTACGTTTCGGTTAATACTTCTATTAATTTTAAATTTAAAAATAAAAAAATAGCGGGGAAACCAGGTGGGGCTAGAGGACGATTGAAATACTTGCTTGCATCGAGAGCGTCGACAAGTTTGGAATATTTCTTAAACTCGGCCCATTTCAGGGGCCACGACGGCTCCTCGCCTCTCTCGCGCGCTTCCTGCTGCTAACTAACCTTGGTGGTTGTCTGGCTCCGAAACAGTATCGACAAGCAGGCGCGCGAGTCGAAGCCATGTAGGAATACCACAGCGTGAAGACTGTCTTCTGATTCCTTGTGGCGGCAGCGATGAGTTTCCGCCTGATATGTAGTAGCTTGCACTAATCGTCTTTAGGCGAATGTGGCCTACCTGCGAAACCGCTGCCATTTGGACCGAGGACCAAAAAGACGTACATGTTAGACGGATTCTGCATCTACATTTAGGTTCTCTGTACAACACCCGGCCACAAATTATAAAATACCTTTAATTTTTTTTTTGTTGTTTTTTTTTTTCATTTATAAACAAAATTGTTCTTCTTTTGTTTTAACTTTAAAAGAGGCCACGCTGCTGGCATCTACATCTGGGAATTTTAAATTTAGGAAACGAGCGCGCGATTAGACAAATGCTTCAAAAAGAGTAGAGTGGGATCTTAGCCAAATTCTTCATTTAACGAACGCAAAATGAGCAAATAAAAAGGAATTCGGCGACATGGCTACTTTAAAAATGTGAGGAGAATCCGCTGGAGAATGAAAGGACAAACATGGGAAGTAAGAATGCTTGTGGTATTAGATCAGCAGACTTCCGATTTGAATGTGATACCAAACAAAAACAACATATCCGATTTCCGTTCTAAATTCGGAGAACCTGCATCAATAGCTAATTCTTCGCGTTCATCTGAGTCGCGCAAGCAAAAATTCCCCCCCTCTTCTCCTGCCAGGTTTCTTTCCATAAACGGAAGCGTTTGTTAAGCAAATTTTAGGCTGTCTTTTTTTTTTCTAATATATCTCAAATCTTAAACCTTTTTTTTCCTCGAAGCGTTTCCATGTATTTTGTGTTTTTGTTGTTTGCTTGTTTTTTTTAATTTTTGGTGCCGCCCGCTCACCAGTGACAAAAACCATTCCACAACAAAGAAACTTTCTCATCTTTCTCTTCATCGCGAAAATTTGCTGAAAACCTTCAAACCCGCAGATGATTTTCCGTTAATTAACCATTCTCTTCTTCTTCTTCTTCTTCTTCTTCTTCTTCTTCTTCTTCTTCTTCTTCTTCTTCTTTCTTCTTCTATTTTTAAACAAATGCTATTAGTTCTTTCCCGTGTAGCAAAATTTACGCTTTAGTTCCAAATGACTTCCCACTACCTCGATGAAGATTGAAACGACCAGTGTCAGCTAATGCTCAGTTCCCAAACTGTTTCACTCGGGACTGTAGAACGCATTGTCTTCACAAACTTCTGAAGAAGTAAGTACTCACCTCCATACAGATGACTCACCCCATCCGCTTTTCTTTGAGAAGAAACCGTTCGGAGGGGCGGGCATCAAGTCTCTTGAAAACGGAGAGAGAGAGAAAAATTGTAGAAGACAGTAATTCCATAGTGGGCGCGCTATCTTCTGAAAAGATCCCCACCCGATTTATCTGGGTTGATGAAGAGGAGGAGGAAAAAAAATTCATTTGATTGTGTAGACTTTGTTTCATGTTACTTAGAAGCGGCTCCGTTTATACTTATATTCGCGTTGCAGTCGACGTAGCCAAGAGGTTTTGGTTTTCTTATTTCTCTTTAATTGGTCGGGTACCGAGTCTAGATTATAGCTAGGCGAACACTTCAGAGACGGGGTTAGAAACAGGGGGAGGTTGCTCTTTTTGTACGTTCATCGGTTTTATCAACGGCGACAACCGTTCTGCATGGGAGACAACTCTGGTAAAAGAGCGTAGTGCTAGCGGCTCCACTAGAAGCCCAAAACTTCCGGTCGGTGGTGAACGCGCTGGGCAGTTACGACGCCCGGGGAATCGACCTTGGACCCCGACCATGGCGGTCCGGCAGACTGACCCGCTGGACTATTGGCTGCTTTAGACAAAAATCGGAAGAAAATGGATATTTAGTACCCGCGGATACTGAGGACAACTATATTGCTGTCAGGGTTTCCGGTTGAAGTGATACCGAGGCTGCCATGTCTGATATGGCACAGGGCTGAACAGGGCCTGTAAATCCTGCAGTCTCCGTGCATTTGCGCTCCTTTGTCTCTGGCTACGGTCAAACAAGGAAGGAAGTTATACACAAAGCCGCCCGCCTGCCAGATTGAGTTTCCTGGCTGGGGCCGGGATTGGTGGATGGTGGTGGTGGTGGTGTGTGGGGGGGGGAGAGTGGGAGATTCTGGGAGAGTTCGGAGTTCTCACCTGACTTCCTTCGGACGACGCGCGGTGACCGTACCAACGAATCCGCCACTTTCCCACTCGATGGCACCTGGCTACTTGCACAAAGAGCCGTCGCAGGGCCTCGTTCCAGCAGTTTGAAGGTGAAAACCCTTGCTGTCCTGACAAACTCGGGGGCCGCTGTCTTATTTGTGTAGATAGATAATTGAATCTACTTCGTCGACGACCCACGGTCTGCGACAAGCTCACTTGAGTGAGACCATAGAGAATGCGAGCGCGTGAGGGCGTTCGAAGTAGAGCTAGCACAACAGCCAACAGTTTACCGTAGCCACATTAAATCCGGGCATTTTTAAGGACTTGCTCGGAAAGATTAATTATTGCTACGTAAAACTGACCCCCGCTGCTGTGCTGCAGAATATTATATTTGGTTAATATGCGTCGTCCCGTTCTAGCCTCATCTGCCAACTTCTTCCGGTATTGAAACCAACCGATAAGAGCTCTCTTTATGGAAAACCAGCGGCGGCCATCACGAGTTAGTCCGGGTCGTTTTCTCATTTTGTTGTTGTTGTTCTTGCCGTCACTTTCATCACGCTTCTCGCATCCGTAATTCCGACCCAGCGAGTCAGACATCAAAGAACATCTAACGGATGCTAATGTTTGCTGCGGCTTTAATGTCGTTTTGTGCTACCTCTTGATATATTAACTTGGCTTATTTCAAACAACACTATAGCCGATCCCCGTAACCGTGGAAGGACGTGATGGTGCTCTTTAAGCGTTCTTGCGTGTTTAATAGCCTCCGCTGCGACACAGAACGAAGCGAACGTGCTGTATTTTCGGCTTCAGTCCGAGCTTCCGTCTCTGCCCCTCCCCAGGCACCTATCGCTTTTCTTTAGACGTTTGAATAACGCTCCACGGCTTTAGGGCGACATTTCAAAGTCTCCCGTCAGCGAGGGGCGAGATGCTGAAGTCGATTCACTAGCCAATAAACGAAATTTCCTTCGAAAGCGGTAGACTTCCTGTCGTCTAAGTGCATTGCACGCCTTTCTACTGAAGTTCTCCTACTTTTATAAGGTTTGGAAAAATGAAGATCAGCAATGATTTCGTAAACGGGATGAAAATACAAAACACAGACACACACAGACACGTTAATTTTTGCACCCGTGAGTTAAGCTGCTTTTGAAAATTGCAAAAAAAGGTATAGGAGTTTTATGCCTCCCTTGGCTGCAGTATTTCACGCCATGCAACTGCCCCGATCATTGCTGTCAAGCTTGGGCTGCCACATGGCTTTTGAAGCAGCGCTAACTTTACACATCTTTAGACTGGCTTCACTAACGCGGTAGGAATGCATCCCGCTGTATATAAGTTGCCAGGGCCGCTTCAAAGCCATCGTTTGTGTGGACAAAAACTGACGTCATCTCTCTCTGTACTGGCGTCACATCTCTCTTACGTCATGTCACATCTCCCTTTGACGTCACCTCCCACCCCTCTCTCTGCATTGACGTCACATCTCTCCCGATCGTCACATCTCCCTTTGACGTCACCTCCCCCTCTCTCTGTACTGACATCACATCTCTCCCCATCGTCACATCTCCCTTTGACGTCACCTCTCCCTCTCTCTGTACTGGCGTCATATCTCTCTCTTACGTCACATCACATCTCCCTTTGACGTCACCTCCCACCCCTCTTTCTGTATTGACGTCACATCTCTCCCCATCGTCACATCTCCCTTTGACGTCACCTCCCCCTCTCTCTGTACTGACGTCACATCTCTCCCCATCGTCACATCTCCCTTTGACGCCACCTCTCCCTCTCTCTGTACTGGCGTCATATCTCTCTCTTACGTCACCTCCCACCCCTCTTTCTGTATTGACGTCACATCTCTCCCCAACGTCACATCTCCCTTTGACATCACCTCTCACCTCTCTCTCTGTATTGACGTCACATCTCTCCCCATCGTCACATCTCCCTTTGACATCACCTCTCACCTCTCTCTCTGTATTGACGTCACATCTCTCCCCATCGTCACATCTCCCTTTGACGTCACCTCTCACCTCTCTCTCTGTATTGACGTCACATCTCTCCCCATCGTCACATCTCCCTTTGACGTCACCTCCCCCTCTCTCTGTATTGGCGTCATATCTCTCTCTTACGTCACATCACATCTCCCTTTGACGTCACCTCCCACCCCTCTTTCTGTAATGACGTCACATCTCTCCCCATCGTCACATCTCCCTTTGACATCACCTCTCACCTCTCTCTCTGTATTGACGTCACATCTCTCCCCATCGTCACATCTCCCTTTGACATCACCTCCCCCTCTCTCTGTACTGGCGTCATATCTCTCTCTTACGTCACATCACATCTCACTTTGACGTCACCTCCCAGCCCTCTTTCTGTATTGACGTCACATCTCTCCCCATCGTCACATCTCCCTTTGACATCACCTCTCACCTCTCTCTCTGTACTGACATCACATCTCTCTCTTACGTCACATCTCTCTTTGACGTCACCTCCCCCTCTCTCTCTCATCAGTATGTCTCTACACAGACTTCAACTAAATAATTTCCAAAAACCCACCAAAGATTATACTAAACGGTGACAAATCACTACGCTTTAATTTCCTATCACAGTAGTATAGCGACAACTTATTTAATTCTTCGAGTTTGTTCGTTTTTAATATTGTTTTTAACGGATTAAACTTTATCGTTATCCCTTTACAGTTCAATCTACAGCTGCAAATAGCTTTAAAGGCATTGTGTCGACTTTTTAATACAAACGTATCGCTGAGCAGGTGCAGAGTTCGCCCACGAAGTGTTAGTTTGCCAGTATTATGTATATTTTTTGTTCGAATCTTGCCAGAATTCCTGATTAGACCAAACATAAAACTGAGTTCCTGCAGATAAATGATTTATTTTTTCGCGCACGCATCTGGTACCTCCAGCAACGCATGTACTGACCGGATATTTGTTCTCTTCCGCACGCAATGGAAGATAGGTAATATCAAAGAAAGTGAAATTGATTCTAACCTTGCTCTAGGTTAACTAGGTCCCCAATAAACAGCATGGGTAGAATACATTGTTGATGGTATTAGACCACGGGGGTCGACACTTGGGTCAAGAAGCGACTCGTTAAGACGACGCTGTTGGCGTGTCAGACAGCCAGCTGCAAGATCCTTAGTCCGTCTTGCTGCTAACAACTCGGAAATTTGCGTTTTTTTCTCCCCTGTAATCTAAAGAATTCAACACGATATAAGCTTATTTCAATGAGCTGATAGTTCTCTCTACTGCCGGAAATCGCTTGCAAATCTCAGAGTGACGACGCAGGCATCACGTATCCAGACCCAAATGCTGCGATGGCTTATTTATTACTAGCTAAAGTGTCAAAGTCTTCTAAAGACGAACAAGCAAATAAGCAAAGAGAGAATCTCTGATGAAGAAAGTGGTAACACTAGCGAAATGTTGGTCAGAGACTTTTTGAAATATAATAAAAGCAGGCAGATGACAGAGTAAACTCTGCCAATCTTGTTTCTAGCTGTAAATTCTTTTCGATAAATTTAAATATAACAATAAGAAATTCTCGAAAAAATGTCGGAGACAATTGGTATTATCTGTTCACGTTCTCAGCTACGTGACCACATTAGGCTGTTGCACCGACGGTTATTAATAATGGTACATCTCTTTATAACGCTTGCCTCGGGCTGTACGGTATGATCGCCGTCAGTCGTAACATCGATTGGGAATCGCCCCTGGCGATTAGGGGGACGGTCTGGTCTGTCCAAAATCTCAAACGCCGTATCTGTACGAGCCAGCTCCAACAAAAGGGTGCACCTTCAGAGAGCCACCCAAAAATTACGATTATCGATCATCTGCTATATGAGAGTAAGTAGACGATCATTTTCACTTTAGTCGACCATATTTACCCAAGGTAAAAAGAAAATAAATTTACTTTTGTTTGCTTTCTTCTATAGGCCGCCATTAGCCCGTGCGACGTCTCTTTCTCAAAGTAAAAAGAATTTTTTTTCTCTTCAGACAGTTAATGTAATTCTACCTATCACAGTCATTGGAATTTATTCTCCTGCGGTATGTCGGGCATCACTCTAACTCCGAGATGAAAGTCACCTTTAAAGGTTCTTCATCTAAATAAATTAAGCCTCTCATTGAGACAGGA